>KZ651996.1:243700-257506 GCA_001010745.2 Gerris buenoi | reverse complement strand
CCCCCTTCTCTATGGATTTCAGAAAATTCACAAAGATGGAATCCCGATGTGACCGAATATCTTATTATTTTATTCTTTCAACTTCTAAAATGATTCATCAGAGAAGAGGTGTAGTTAAATAACCAAACAACGTCTTTACACAATATATCGAAGGTAAAGGCCACTATGTGCCAAATTTAAATTTTTCGGGAGAGCTAGTTTAATGATTTTTTTTTACTTATTTTACCTCCCCAGCATGTTGGTTCATAGTGCCTTTTCTAACTGGCTAAATCTGTGAGTTTTAGTTTTAGGACATAGTGCCTTGTACCTCCAAAAAAAGGGGGGAATGAATATGAAACTGTTAAAACCTCAATTTCCTAAAAAAAATGGAGATAGTGCCCTTTACCTCCAATACACAGATATAATTTTATTTGTTATTGACCGGATTCGGTTGTTCTAAAGTAGCCTTCTTAAGATAATCTGTGTAGGTTATGAAGACTCTAAAAGTGTAAGTGACTCACTTCATTTCGAATCGGAGTTTCTCCGGGGTCAATTTTTTCAATAACATCCACATTTTCAAGACGATCTGCAGAAATTGCATTTTTTAGTAGAAACGGTACTCTTCTTGCTGTAAACGCTATTGGTTCCACTCCGTTTTTCAGGTGTATTTTTTAAAAACTATTAACATATCACTATTTGCAGTAATCCCAGTTTTAAGTTATGATGTTACCTCTAGGTTCCGCTCTTTCCATTGAGAGGCGAATTCCAATTATTTGACTTCATAATAAACTATACTTTCATTATTTTTAAACCAAAATCTTTGGACCTCTTTTTCAGAAAAAAAGAACCAAAGAGAGATTTAATTGTAATATCCACTACATCTCCGTTTCAATCATTTTTTTTTAGTTTATCAATTAATAATAGACGGCTAATTAGTGTGGCACATCCTATCATATATTTGATATATTGTTTATTGTGTAAAAACTATTAATAGTTTTAGTGCAATCTTTAACAGTTCATGGAGGTGTTGCCGTTGGTTTTACTAAAAAATTGTAATTGAAAAAAATGTTTGACTCATTGAATAGATGAAGTTTGATTTTTTTTTCTCCGATCTAAAATTCCAATTTTAAATTAGAAGTTCACGTTTACGCGAGCGTTGCGCGTGAATGCTTGAACACACGTTGTCCCACGTAATCGACGTTGTCTAACGTAATCGTCCTGGGCTTTGGTAAATGAACATGTCTACCAAATTTTATCAAAATCGGCGACATTCACTCACGTCAGGACTATCGTCGCACGTTTCAGGATTCGCGGACACACAGATTGACAGACAGACACGAGGCCAAAAATTTTCCCTCATGTTTGAAACGGATTTATGTCTTGGAATTTTTAAAATCAAAGACATAAAACTTTCTCGTTCTCGTACTCAAAAGTGAACGCAATGCTACCATTACCTTCGGTAAGCTCGGAAGCAATAAATGATGGTTTTAAAAACACGACTACGGTATTAAAATATTTTGACTAAACGAACTGTGAAACATAAAAACGATCCTGCAGGATCGTTTCTCTTGTTGTGCACAACAAGAGGTTAAGGAGTCGTCGTTGTCAAATTGAAATAGCAACTAAAAAATCTCTTTTATGCTAAGGGCTAGAACTGATAACTTTTCATGCAACAGATTAAAGCAATGTTATTAAATGACAAAGTGTTATCTTATAAAGCAGAAAGAAGGGGAGGGGGGCCAAATATTTCTACAATCTTCCAGATGAAAGAATAAAACTTGATTTAATAAAAATTTAAAAAATCTCGTTGATAAAAAACAAAAGAAAAAGACGACAGGCTATTAAGTTTATAGCCAATTACATTGAACAGGATTGTGTTTAAAAAAGGGTGAAATATAAACGTTACTGGGTGTGAAATATCTAAAACAGCTTTTAGATGCATATTATTTGTTTCTCGTGTGTTCAGGATCCCATAAAAGAGGTTTACGGTTTGTAAAATTCAATATAAAACGAAGTATAATAAAAACACGTAAAAGCGGAAAATAGCAAATAATAATTATAAAAGTAAGCTAAGCACAACCTACAACCTACGCAGCAACCTAAGCTGTGAAACATTTACTTTATATTTATATTCACTTCATTATAAAACGAAGTGATCCAGCAATTTAAATGACATCAGACGTTCTCTTCCCCTTGGAAAATGTATCGCAGGCAGATTAATCTCATTAAGCTAGCCGAATACCCTTGCTTTCCTATGGGACGTGTTGAATCAAACAAAAGTGTGGGCTATCTATTAAGTTTGATGGCCTAATTATTAAGGTAACATAATTGATGGCCGGCTCTTAAGATAAACCAATAAGTTGCACCAATCTGTTATCTGTTTTCATTACTTAAAAATTAATAATAATAGAAGGTAATAAATATGATTCTATGAGTAAGTCTACTTCTACAAATGAATTATAAAATAACTCATAAATATTACACAGGTGAGCAATTGCAGATTGGTGTCACTCAATTAATTGGTAACTAATTGGCACAGAAGGTGCCCCTTAGTGGTTAAATTCCGATTATGCACAATTAAAAAATGCTTTTAGAGTGAAGAGATAACTATATTATTTATTTACCTTTGCGATATTTCGATGCAGTTCAAGAACGACATTTTCCATCTGGACCTGTAAAAACAAAGAGAAATTTATTATTTATGAGTTTATAAATGAATTTTGCCTGTAGCGTTGAAAATTGTATGCAATAAAATTAGTGCAAAGCTCTTGGTTGTCCAGTGAACAAGACGAAACATTTTATCATGAATGATAAAATGATGATTTTATCATGAATTAAGAGACTTGAATTGACTTATAATGATAAATATACAGACTATAGAAAATCACAGTTAAAACAATAATTGAGTAATATCAGAATTACTCTTAAAACAAGTAAGGCGCGCTTCACGTAAGTACGTAGTTGCATATTCTTTTTCTACACTTCAAGACCTTTAAATTGATGTATACCATGCCATGGTAACTAAAAACTTTTTTTTAGTCACCCGCCATATTGGCAGGGCCGCCATCTTAGAAATATTACGTGTAAAAACTTCAAAATTTGTCCAGTTGTCTTAAATGCCAAGATGCACCTAAGTACCAAATTTCATGTTTCTAGCTATAGTAGTTTATGAATTGAAAAAAGCCAACGGATAGACAGACAGACAGACAGAGCCGTTGTATAAGGTTTCTTTTTTACTTTGTACAGAAACCTAAAATCATGTCTTCTAAATTTTCTATATAAATAAAGATAAGTATCTTATGTTCATCATGTTTATGCATGTCTTTATAAACAGATCTACAGTTTTATTCCGATCTTGACCAACACAGCAAGCAGTCAATACAGGGCGAGGGTGCGGCTACTTTATACTTCTACTCAATATAAAATTACTTAGATGTAAAATAACTCGTATAAAACGTAAAACGTAATCGTCACAATCATGTATCTTTAGGAATTTGAACTATTATTTAGATAAGTTGATGATCCCTACTTTTTCATTTATTATATTTACTTATTTATAATCCAACAAAATTATTTTAGTATAAGGTAAATTTAATAGAGGTATACACATTCATAAGCTTCTAGCTCATTAGCAGTGAATATATCAGCCCATATGAGAAAATCATTCAAGTGAAACCTTGTTATCAATTTAGTGTGTATGCTCGCGGTTATGAAGAGATATACTAACATTATAAAATAACTTCTTTATACAAGTTTTATTTCATATTACAGTCCACCAAAGGATTCATATTTATTTACAAATCCTAATAGTTATATAATAAATTACTTCAAGCTAATATAATAAATAAATTAGCAGAAGAATTAAACGAAATTTCCCTAAAAAGTGAAATGAATAAATAAACCCAGAAGTGGGAAAATTTATAAAAAAAAAGCCTGGTAAAAAGGAAATAATTAAGATAATAAGAGAAACAAATCTTTTCTTTTCCTAGAGTAGTACATCCACGTATATTATAATATACGAGAAACCATTTGTTTATGGGAGGCTAAGTAATTTAAAAAGATATACAAGCATCATTAAGTTTTAAATCATTATTTATCATTAATGAAATTCGTAGGTAAGTTAAATCAAAATATATATCTTAATTAAGTCTTCATAACGAAAGCATTAAGTCTAAATGTAAAGAAACAACGTTTCAATGGAGGCAAAGGATCAGTTTATTATTATTAACTACGCTTCCTATCAAGTTTTGCAATCTAAATAAATTTTCGAATTTCTCTGTTTTGCATTAAGCCTTGATATTTGCATACAACGACCGTAATGAAAGGTGTTGTAACAAAGTAGATATAACGATGTTAAAATTGCTGAATACGAGCACTTCACATCTTGTATTCACCTCTTGGGATGCTTTAAAGGAGAATAATACTAATTCCTGGGACTAGCAAGGAAATAAAAGCACAACAGTTGACTTAACATCAGATTAGTTTATTATCTCTCCGCCAGAGTGCTCCCTGCAACATTTTCTTTCTTAGTTATGCTAATATTTAAAACTTAATCAAATGAAAGAGCTGTGAGGCAAACAAAGAATTCATATACCCCTTCCTTTCTAGATTCATTTTTTAAGCCTTATAACAGAACGTAAGACTTAATGAAACGAAATCTTAACTTACTTAGCTCATAAAATGAGTCTATTTAATACATTTTCTACCTTGAATGTAAGAAAAGTATCAAGTGCACAATTGTTTAAATCATGCCAATGAATTTTTCTCTGAATGTTTTACAGCTATAAGGAGAAAAGCCAGGGTATCCGAGCGTCTCAAGGCGCTCGCTCAGCTATCAAGTCGAGGCAACTCGAGGTCGTGGGTTCGATCCCGTGCCTCGATACTCTGAATTGCATCAATGAATCGCGGACGGTGCAGAGCGAGGGACACACTTTATGGGGACTCTTCCCCCACTCTCTGATGAGGGTCCGATAGTTCGATCCGTGATCATGATGATGTAATTTGTATTTATGGTTCGAGGACGGAGCAGGGCGAGGGACACCCTTTATGGGGACTCTTCTCTTTGACGCACGCTTATATAGCTTACTAATGACCACTGACTACACCATATTCGCTTCGGCGGTACAATGTACAAATGTATGATGTGTGAAGTACCTGGAACTCTCCACCACGGGGCGTAAAAAGGGCCTAAGTGATGGTCTAAGGGTGGCCGCACACTGGCGATTTTTCCCAAGCAACTTTTAATCACCGAAAATAGAACACGTGATATCTTATGGTGGCCCGCGCATGTGCGACTAAATAGTTGCGGCGATTTAAAAATGCCAACCTGTCCTATTCGTTGGGTAGTTGGGTGAGTCAACTGTTGCCGGCGGAATGAAACATATAGGTTTAGACGTGTCCCTGCACACGGGCGATTAAAAGTTGCACTCTCAAAGCTCAGTTGACGATTTCTTCACGTAAGTTATTGCTAATATTTCCTCTGGTCATACTGCCATTCGTAAATTAGTATCCTGATATGAAATACAAGGCCCTTCCAGCAACAAAAGATTCTCAAAACTTTCCTATCACATGCTAAAATATAATTATTCTGACCTGCTGAAGCTGCAGTTTTGAACTTTGGTATAAAAATATGTGTCATGTATCCAAAATGGCGGTAATTTTACCCCCGAAAAAATTAAAACAAAACGAAAAAAAAATCCGCACTACCACATAACGGTCCTAAAAATAAGGCAAAAATACAAAAATATACATCTCTGTGGTCCAATGATATTTCCGGGAGTTGATATAAAAAAAAGTCAAATTTTAGAAAATATTATATATATATATAAACATTGTACCATGCAGGGCCGCCCGGGGGCGTAGCTCAGATGGTAGAGCGCTCGCTTAGCATGCGAGAGGTACCGGGATCGATGCCCGGCGCCTCCAGTTATATTTTTATAGCAATCAATTATTAATATGAGTTGATTAATATCAACTTCCCAGCAATATAAAACCAATAACTGTTGTTAGATCCCAATAAGCATTATACAAATTTGAAATAAGATTATTTTAAAATTAACATTTGAAATAATCAAAAGTAATACTAATAAATTAAGTAAATATTTTAATAAAAAAAAAAATAAATAGCAACAAAATAAGACAATATCCCTACAAATTTGCTGTAGCCTGTTTCATTACCCGATAGTTTACCTGCCCTGTTAAAATATTTTCCACTTCAAAAAAATTAAAAAATATGTAGTTTAAAAAAATCTCATAACAAGGGTATGTTATGAGTCATGCTGTTTATCTTTAATCTACAGTGTGCAAGAACATATTATGCAGGGGGAACGATGAAAATCTTTTTTATTTATTTTTCTGTAACTTTTAATTTTTTATATAATGTTAAAGCTGATTGTCTGTTTTTGTCTATACATGTTACAGTACATGTTATAGTACAATTTCATATTTTGATTATTTATATTATTATTCATATTATTGATTGTATTTAAATTTAATATTATTACAAACCTTACTGCATCCAAGAATACAGCTTGGCAGCGCAGCTAATATAAATAAATAAATAACTATCAACAGTACTTTTATAAATAGGGCAGAGTGTTTGTTGTAACATTGGAATTTTAGTTTTTATTGCCGATATCCTATAAATTTAGTAGCCTAAAATAAATTATAACTCCTTTCAAAGGTGTCCCTCAGTCTGAAGCATATAATCTAAAACCCTTATTTAGTTTTATTTTTTTGATACTTTTACATTATTTTACAAAATTATCTAAGGTGCACACTGCTCAATGCCTATACACATGTATCTGAACTATATCTAAAGAGGAAAGATTTTATGAAAATATTGGAGCTCACTCGAAGACATTGCGACTCACACTGCCGTATTAATTATTTACTAGGATGAGCCTGCTTGTAAGCGAGCTTGTAGATAGCAGCATCATGCTTGCAGCATCCTATAAACATAAATATTCAAACCAGCTCTACATCATAGTCTAGAGAAAAAATTCGGACCTACTGTCGATGGAATTTTGGAGCAAACCACATAATGTTTTATTGTTGACAACAACTGATCAGCGTAATGTAAAAAAAAGTTTTAGAGGTATTGTATAAAATTCAAGGAGATTAACCAAAATGCGATGATATTGCATTAATAGTTTATTACTAAATAATGGACAGTAAATATTTGTCATTAAAGTGCGAAGTGGTTAATTGTGTAGCTTATGAAACACAACCTAGACATCGGTATAGATAAGGTAAGTGTTAAAATAGATAGAAGTAAAAGTTAAAAAAATATAAATAAATAGAAGAACTTTTATGTATTGTAACGAAGTTCCTTATCGCACGTCACAGCACGGGGAGTAAATCAAATAAGAAGTCACAAAATCGATTGATGACGATAACTTTAGTAAACGTTGCCCAATTTAGTTGAGATTTGGTACACATGTTCATTTTACCAATGTTCATTACCATGTTCATTTTACCATTCTACCTAGGACAAGTTTGTTTGACAATGTTACCTACCCAAGCGTTCTCGAGCAACACTTCTGTAAACGTGAGCTTTGAATGTAAAAATGAAATTTCGATACGGGAAAAGATTCTGTCATCACCCATTTATGAGTCAAACATTTTTTTTTTTTTTTTTGACATTACTATGAAGTTATTAAGATCGTTAAAACTATAGCTGACCTAAACGTTTAAAATAGAGAAAACAACGTTTTTACCGATATCTTACGTTCCAACGTAACGATAATAAAACTTCATATACATTGTCTAAAGTACAATTTAAACATGTAAAATTTCAACATCCTACGACATCATTATTATATTTTTTGATAAAGACTTACTTTATAGATAATTATTGTCTTAAATAATTTTTAATTATTCTATTTAGCTTAGTATTTTGGTTTTAAGAGAGTATGTATGATGTATCTATATTTAGAGCTCTAATCAGTTAAAGAGTGAAGTACGTAAAGAGAAATAACTAAAAATAATACATATATGTTTAGGTAATTTTAACAAGCATAGTCGTAACCTGACTAATTTAATTTATTGCGGGAAGAATAAAGATTTTAAAGAAACTGAAAGAGATTATAGGTCTAACAGGGTTCCAAGGGTTCCCAAATATAAACAGAATTAGTCAAAGCCAAGGAGAAAATGCAAACTAAAAGGATTAATTTAATTATGTCCAAAGTTAACGTAGGAGTTTGTTTGGACCCCAAGAAGTGAGTCGCTCTGATTTCTAAACTCATTTAATTAGGTTAGACCGGGGTACTCTTGGGCGTACAGAGCTACCAGCCATCCTTAATCCTTAATACTGTTGCCTCTGAAAGATCAACTTACTTTGAGTAAAATTTCCTTTGAATTTTTACCATGAACAGCTCACTTGACAAGTATCTTGGTTTTAGAGGTCATCTTACGTGCTTCTACTAAACAAATTATATTATTTTCTAGTTATCAACTCTTAACAAGATTAAACATACTATCGTACAAAGGCAGCACTATTTGGGCGAGTCTAAAAAATTGTTCAAACAGCTTTCCTAATCAATAGAATATAAAATGTATAATTGGGAAAACTAAGATGTTACAAGGACAATCTATTAAGATTGGGATTAACCATTGACTGTGCCAATTAAATAATTGAAGTAAAAGATAGAAGATAAGTTATGAAATACAAGAATATTTTTAGCTGGCTTAAGATGATTTGGCTACTAGCCAGGCAAAATTGTGAGAGAAAAAAAATTGAAAACAAACGTGTGTCAACGTTTACACTGGCCGGTGATTGGTTAGAGGCAGTTAAAGAGCACTCATCAAAGGGATCGTCTTGGGTTGGTCTCAAGATCTCCTGACAATTATGGTATGCTGTCAAATTTGACTTAGAGTTGGCAAACTTTACATTGGCCTAGGCCTGACTTGGACAAATCATCTTGATCTTGAGCTAAATTTGTATTAGGATATTACGGTTTCATAGTTATTAGTAATTGTTAATCGTACAAAGTTCGTACCATAGAGAAGGCAAGGTGAAGTTGAATCAAGTGATTAGTGCGCATAGATGACAGTATTAACTCTTTGACTTGAGCTTGTCTATTTTTGACGTTCAGCACTCTCTCGATCTCACTGCATCCTTTCTCGTTCATCTTTTCTCTCATCTAAAACAAAACATAAATAAATAAATAAACATTAGAATAAGGAAAGTTAACTTAAAACAGTTAGCATTAAGTGAAGTTCAAAATACAGCAAATATTACTTATGGACATCGATTTGTATAGTTTGAAAATCAAGTATACAAAATTTAAACAATTTTTTTTTTATATATATAGTTTTACCACTATTAGAGCATTTTAATGTGTCTTATGGACCTCAAATGTTGAGGTACATAAGACACATAAGAACGAACCACGGAAGAGGACAGTGGGGTCTGAGCTGCAACTGTCAACGAAGGAAGACTTCTTATTCATATACACATTAATTTAAGTTTTATGAGATTTAAAATGTAAGTTTAAATATTTCAAAACTTGTTACATGATTTTAAAATTTAAAACTTCCACCTTCCACATGAAATACAATCATATTATATCTAGTGGTGCAACCAGGTTTTTTATATAAGGTTATTTTATATATTCTTTGACCGAGAGGAATGAGTAGTCGATATAAAAATACTCTGGGCAATTAGTGTAGTACATAGCTTCCTCATGTCCTATTTCGTAAAATTTAATGATTTTATAACTTATTATTGTCCAATTTGTTTAAATTTTTTCCCCATTTTTTAAAAGATATTTTTAATTTTTGATTGTATTAAAAGTATAAATTTAGCAAAATTAAAGAACGCAGACGGTTTAAATTAAACTGGGGCTATCTATGGGCTACTTTCGACGGACCATCAAAATTTCATTAAAACCATTAAAATCAGATAATTAATTTTAAAGATATAGGTGCAAATGAATGTATGTTTGTGCGCATGTGCAAGAGAAACAAATGGGCGCATAAGGTCGAAACTCATGTGAGGCCAACAATGGGCTAATTATGCCCTACCATCAAAATTTCAATAAAATCAGACAAGTAGCTTTTAAGATAATAGGTTGGTTCGCAAAAATTTAGCGCAGACCGCTAACAGACACGCAACCAAACATTTTCCTTGATTATGATGTCAAAACGTATTTCTGCCTTTGATTTTCTGAAATAGGAGACATTAAAAATGATTGTTATTTAGCCGTTACCTTCGTTAAGCTCGGAAGCAAAATGGTAGTTTTAATGGTAGCTTTAAAAACTTGTTTAAGCGTAAAAAAAAAATGTAAATAACTTGATTTTGTTTGGCCAGTTTTGCGTCTACAGAGTTGGATCTGGGGTAACAGTCATTTACGTACAGTGAGAAAGGAAAAAGTTTCCAATCATTTTTTTTTCACTTCTGATCAAACAGACAAGACTTTAATTTTTTTAAAATAGATTTTGAATGGTTTCTAGAAATTCAACTATTTAACTATTAATTCCAGGACAGGTAACTAGTAACCATGGTAAATGTAATAGTAAGAGTATTTAATTTAACTAATTAAATTAACATTCGTAGAAATATTTAAATACAATTTTAGAGGAATATTAAACCGTTTGGTCGGTCAAATAAAAACGTCTCAACAAAAACCCAGGATGGAGGGAGAAATCTCTGTTTTTTTGCTACAACTGATTTCCATCAGCTGAATATTCATCAACGTCCCTTGTTTGTTTGTAAAGTAATTTTATTCCCCATTACAACATCTAATTTAAATTTTAGGCGAGTTTTATTATACTTTGGTTTTCTGTCATTTTAAGAAAAATGAATTAACAGAAGATGAAAAAATTTTAATTTTTTAAAATTATCTTCTCTCTCTCCCATACTCACTTCACTTAATCATAACAACTAATTCATATACATATATACAAGGAACAAAATATAATTTATTTCCCTAACAAAACCTTCAGCAGGCTGTAGAGAATAATAAAAAAATAATTAGTAATATTTGCAGTAAGATAAATATAATGTAAAACTTAAGTATTAATACATTATTTAATCTATAAAAACACATCTACAGCGCACATCGCACACTTATACACCAATAGCAATTTCAGGCACTCATTACAAAGTAAAAATGGATTTTTATAATTTCGACGCCTAGGGGATGAAGGAGGGATAGGGAGGGGGTATTCTCTCATACCACATATGTTATATTTTTATTAAAAATTTAGTTAATTTGTAATGTATTCAACAGCCCAGAGCCTACATACGTTCTGACACCATAATCAACTAAGTTTGGGCGTTTATTAAAAGTTAAGAATAATAAATAATATATACTGACGAATCTCGATTTACGAATTTAGTCGTTTCAGGAATTTATTCGTAAATCGGATATTTAAAAAAAAAAATTAAAAAAAAAATAAAAAAATAAATATTATAATGTATTTGCATTAACAAATTTAATTACTCTAAAATATAAAAAATGTCTGCCAATTATTATGTGACAGCTTCCTTGCATCCTATCACGTTGGTACACAATTGATCTTAAGTTTTTACAACCCATTGTTGTCTGATTTATTTAATTTGGTTTCTATTCCCCCGTTGTTTTTTTGTTGTTTTTTTTACACGACTAAAAGTATCAACTTAGCAATAATTAATGTGAGTAAGTGTAGGTGGTTAAAATTAATCTAGGGTATCTGCCACTGATGGTATTGGACCAACTACCCAAATTACTATTGAAGATGAAGGCGTAAATAGTGAAATGCGCGCTAGTGAAAGAGAAACAAATGGGCGTAGAAGGTTTAAACTTATGCAGGGCCAACAATGGGCTAATTATGACCCAACATCAAAATTTCATTAAAATGGGACGAGTAATTTTTAAGAACCATCACATAGTTTCCGTTACCTTCGGTAAACTCGGAAGCAATTAACTAAATTACTATAATCGGTTGTTTCCACGTCCGAATTTTCGTAATTCGAGGTTTGTGGTATATTCAATATTCCAGAATGGTATTTCTCTATCTCGTAAGAGGTAGATACTGCATTATAGTATTTATTTTATAGTATTTGATGAGAGTAGAATTAGGAATCTAAAAGTTGAAATGTTACTAGAAAGACCCTTATCCTCTGTTTCTAGAAGGGTCTTGTATGTAACCCTGAGTCCAATTACTTGAGGTCCCTTGAGGTGGAGAGCAAGAGTTCAATATGCCTTAGAACCCTCTTGCTATATCAACCCACGCCTCGTTATCAAAATTCTATTTATCGTAGATTTGTGAAGCAAAAAAGTATATTACCTTTTTATTTACTCAGAGAAAAAGTTCTATATTTATTTAATTTTTTTTATCCCTGTTCTATATAGAGCGTAGAATGTAGCTTACTGTTATTACGAAACTGTTATATACGAACAAATATCAACTACTCTCATCTACTTGAAAATTACATTGGGCTACATGTTTATTTTGTTCACGTTGTCGATATTTCCCCCACTCCTTGTACGTTCCCAAAAGTTAGTTGAGTCAACATTTGATCCGAAACGTTTTAATATCAACTGTAAATATTACTTTTAGCACTTTTCCTACTCCTTCGCCAGTGTTGCGTCTTCTTCAGCCAAATTGCCTTCTCTTACGTGAAATATTTATTTTACTCCCTTTATTCCTTCCTAGTGGATTTTCGTTAACCTTTGTTGTATACTTTGCCGAAATCAAACGATGAAAAAATTGAATGAATGATTTATTACCTTTTCAGAAAAAATGAATTCAGAAAGGTAATAGCTCAGTGGGATTTAATATTTATTTAAGATACAATGCGAATATTTACTTATACATTATATTATAAGTATATACATACATACACATGATTATATAAACAAACATATATTTAGAGCTGAAATTTATTTCTCAATTTCGCCTCCGGTTATGATTTATTTTGAATATGTATGCCAAATTTCATCAAATACGCCCGACTGCACAGACCACAACACAAACAAGTTTTTTAAAACTTTTTTTGTTCTAATATATCAAAATCTCAAAATACAATTTTTGCACCATTACAAAACTACATATCTCTTATTATACATTATACACTTCCTGAGGTGGTGAGAGGTGGTTAAAAAAAAACTAAGATTGGTTCCTGAAGTTTGTTATTATAAATAGATTGTCACCAACATAAACATTCTAATAATATTGCGAGGAAATTACTAAATGCTCTTTACCAAGAGTGCAGCTCGAGGATTAATTTCAAGACTATTATTACCTTTGGAAATAGCAATTACTCAGGGTAAAGCTAATTCCGATATCAACCTTCATTCTAGATACTGTCCTCACCTATTACACTGAACCTGTAATATAGTCATATAGTAGTATAGTTGATTAGTCCTGCTAATGATAACGATCTGAGATGTTTTTGTAGTTTGTATGGTAGGTAGGCTTAACTTCTCAAGATTCTATTTTCGGGCTTTCGATTCTTACTTTCGTTTATCTTGTATTAGTATAATTATAATTAGGGTTTCATTAAAAGTGTAAATTTGGGAGTTAATTATCACAGGTGAGCGAGAATTTTTTTATAAATAATAAGAAAGATTTTATTATATTGAAAAGTCGAAGTGATCTACAATCTACAGTACTTATACTGAACAAAACTGAAATAAGTAAAACAAGATAATTTAAAAAAAAAATATATATATATAAAAACTTCTAACACCACTTTATTAAACCAAAAACACTACAATATTTGCATGTTTTCTTTTGAGTCTCTTCAGGGTTTTTTTTAAATTAGGTAATAATAATTTAAACCATAATTCTTTTTGTCTTGCTATATTTCGCCCTACACCTTGGGCTTCTTCAGGCTCT
>KZ651996.1:187205-201208 GCA_001010745.2 Gerris buenoi | reverse complement strand
AGGTGGTTAGAGGTGGTTAGAGGTGATACCAGGATAAACAAATAAACTTACTTAGTTAGAGGTATCTTCATGATTAAAACATATAAAGAATCAACGTTGAAAAAGAAGGCTAGAGTCAAAGAAAACACCTTCTAGAAAATTAACCTTCTTCAGCTATGCACCACCAAATAACAAGGCATCACCAGCGGCAGAGTAGCGATAACCAACACCAGTCACAAACTTGCTATGATTAATAACCCTGACATCAACAACACCCTGGGGGCCGGCGTGACTGAGTGGTTAGCGCCCTAGCTCTGAAACCAAGGTCCAAACCCCGACGTGAGTTCGAATCCCGGAGGGGTCAGACATGTTTCACACTAATGATCTCATCGAGTAGATGAGTAAAGTGGTCGGATAACCCCCCGTCCTGTAATGACCCATTGTGCTGTCGAACGGGACTAAAAAAAAAAAAAAAAAAAAAAAAAAAAAAAACACCTTCTTCAGATTTTTACATTAATTGAATTAGCTGTTATACCAGAGGGAAGAGCATGAAATAATCCTGGTGCTCTAGGGCCTCAGGAACACCATAAACCAAAAAAGCATGATGAGAACCATTGATTTAAAAGTAAAACTAATTATGTATTAAATTTTCAGGTCTATTTTTTAGAGAGAGGGAGAGAGAGAGAAAGAGAATAGAAGTAACAACCACTCCATGCCTACAATTATCTGAGGAGACTGCAACTCAACCAAGTAAGTACACTAAATATTAACTTTAATTAATAATTTAACTATTAAAATTAGGTAATGTAATGTAAAATAAATGTTCACCTGAGTGGCAGGCCCAAATCCCTTTTCATTCCTGGCAGCTATTCTGAATATTATGGCAGGTTTGGATGTAGTATCAATATGGGCTGCAGTAAGAGAGCTATTTGGTACGACAGTCTGATTCTGAGCACCGCTATATACTTTGACAAAAGCCAAGTGACTTTTCTGATCAACTGGGGCAGTAGAATTATTCCTAACTGCTAAACATACGGAGTACTCAATAATGTTTCCTGCTGTATTTGAAGGAGGTTCCCAAGACAGGTGTGCGCCGTCAGCTGATTTAGAGATTTTTATAGAAGAAGGAGCACCTGGATAGCCGGGAAGGCAAGTTTTAAAAGCAGAAACTTCACTCCAAGGCCCTCTTCCACATGAGTTGACAGCACAAACACGAAATTTATATGCAGTGCCAGGTTCCAGTTCAATTTTAAAAGCACTAAGGAAATCTGGTAAATTGTCAGAAGTAATAGTGTTGTGATCCTGGTCTTGGGGATATGTTGGGTCATAATACGAATTAACCATGCAAGATGTACCCCTAAAAAAGCCTACATCATACCAAATTGGTTCTTTCTTAGTATCCTCTTTGATATCGTTCTGAGCTTGGTCACAAGTGAGTGCAGCTGTAGCAAGGGTTGCCAAGTCATCTGCTTCGTTAGCATCTCCTTTATTGCTAGCAAAAACTGCTCTTATTTCTTGTCCAAGAGCATTATCATGATCTAACAAAGGTAACTGATCCGTAGGAGGCAAAGCACAATCACTTTCAACCGGAAGTTGTTTGTCTTGAGAAGTTGCATCGCCATTAGGTAGGATTAACAATGCTGGTTTACTTTCTTCAATAGGCCCATTAGTTAAGTTGTTTCCTAAGTCTTGTGAAATTTTCTCACTTTGAGACTGAGGAAGCTCATTCTCAATGGCTTGTTTTGTTGCCTCCTCTAACTCCATCCTCAACTCTGCTGATTCCATTTTAATTTTTATATCAATGTCGTCTTTAAACCCTTCAACAGCAGAGGCAGCCAGTGCAACTATGTCAGGTTGTTGAGGGATGCTTTTTTCGGGGGGTTCAATGGACATGGTATCAGTAAGATCTGGAAGACCTTGGACCATCATAATATGAGGTTCTGGTTCTACTGGTGCAACTTCTTCAGGAATAGCATCTGGTACTTCTTCACTAGGTTCTACTTTAGGTTCAAGAGTCTCCTGAGTCTGTGTATCTTCTTTGATTTCAGCAGGGGCTTCTTCTTTAATATTAGTTAAACCTTGTTCTTGAAGAGCTGCTTCAATCCTATTAGCAACATCATCTTCTTCAGCATTTACATCAGCTTCAGAAGTATCTAATGGTTTAATTGATTCAGCTACCTCAGGATGTGCTACCCCTTCCTCTTCTTCATGCTGTTCTGCAGGTTCAACTTTAATACACACTTGCTGATGCAGTTCAGGAACAATGGATTCTGGTTCAGGTTCAGGTTGGAGTTTATCTTTATTTTCAGGTTCAGGAGGAACGTCAGGAGCTGTCTCCTCATGATGATCTGATACAGCCACTTCCTCTTTGATATCTACATGACTTTGTTCTAAAGGTGCAGCAACTTCTTCCTCCTGACGTTCTTCAGGTTCCACAGCTACATCGTCCAAAGTCTCATCAATAGGAAATTTCTCTTCGTCGTCTTCCTCTTCTTCTTCCTCCTCCACTTCATGTTCTCCCTCAGCTTCACCTTCCATATCCTCCTCCTCTTCGTCTACAGTTTCCTCTTCCTCTCCTTCAACATCGCCATCTCCTTCTCCTTCCATCCCCTCGACTCCATCCATCTCTTCATCCTCTAGGCCATGTTCCTCTTCTTCAACACCCTCTTCTTCTTCATGGCCTTCAAAACCTTCAGCTATTTCTTCTTGTTCCTCTTCCTCTTCTTGAATTCCTTGTTCTTCAGGGAACTGGAGCCCTTCTTCATCCATATCAACCTGATGTAGTTTACCTAAACAGGAAAAATAAATAGATGAAAAAATCAATTTGAATAATTGGCAATATTAACCCTCTGGTGGGGACATCAGTCTGTGAGAACGCTTTAGTGCTTTAGCTCTAAAAAAAATAACCTTCATGCTTATTTTATTTTTACTAAAACATAGAGATTTTTTTACCTGTATGTTTTTACTAAAACATACGGGTGTGACAGACTAATACACCTAATAACCTATTGTCTTTGAGCCAATTTTACATATATGCTGTTTAAATGTTTGATACACTTAATATATAGTCTACAATTCTTGTATTAGTCTAACAGACCGATGAGCTAGTTGCATAATATTTTAATGAATACAATAGTTTGTAAGTGTGAGAAAATTAAAACAAAGCTTAGTAATTTAAGCATAGCGGTCTAAGAGACTGATGTGCCTGTAAGTAGATAACAAATGTGTATGTTTCTAGAGAATTAACAAATAAAATAAATAGATAAGTATATTGTACCTTAAGTAAGACAACATAGGAGTTTTTAAAGATGGTGAAAGAACAATATCTGAGGGGCCAACTCAAATATTGATAGAAACTCCTTCAGTATGCCCTAGATTATCTCAAGGTCCAACACTGCAGAGAAAAAATAAAATACTTTATATTATTATTTTAGTTTTTAATAATTTATACCTCATACTAATTTTAAGTCTTAAAAGAAATTAATTTTAACATTTATGGTAGTATTTATACTACGGAACATTTAAATTTTAATTTAAATCAAATTATAATTATTATTAACTACGGGAAACAATCAGAGAAAAACAAGCTCCAGCACCGGGATTTGAACCATGGGCCTCTAAATTACCAGTCTAGCGCTCTACCAACTAAGCTACACTGGAGAATGATTTCATCTGACGTTATTGATACCTTGTCCCGACTTTAAGCTTTCATTTTTCACAAATCTTAGAAGTCAACATTAATGACATAGAATTAGACCGAGAAATAACGCTTCTAATTATAAAGTACCCAATTAGTTGGTAGAGTGCTAGACTGGTAATTTAGAGGCCAGTGGTTCAAATCCTGGCGCTGGAGCTTGTTTTTCTCTGATTGTTTCCCCTAGTTAATAATAATTAGTATTAAAAGAATTAAAGCACATACTCGTGGAATCCTAAGTTAAACACATTTTAGATTTATTTCTTGTAAATAATCCAAATTACAATTATCAATAACTACAGGAGACATACAGAGAAAACTACCAAAAATTTAAAAAATAAATAAAAAATTGAATTTATTTCTTGCTGAACACACAGCACCCTGGTTGAGAAATGGAGGGAGAAAATAAATACTTTAGTTAATAGGGCTTAATCACTAGGTAAACTTTTTAAAATGGGTTCTCATTTACTTGGTTAACCACCCATAGGTAGGTCACCAAGTGAAATACCTAGGTGACATCATATATCAAAGATTTAATTAGTTATCAACCCTATA
The DNA here is from genome assembly GCA_001010745.2 of Gerris buenoi. Classification (NCBI taxonomy): domain Eukaryota; kingdom Metazoa; phylum Arthropoda; class Insecta; order Hemiptera; family Gerridae; genus Gerris; species Gerris buenoi. Next base: position 196,980 of record KZ651996.1, on the reverse strand, counting down.
TTTATTTACGGTAGAACTACAGTGTAAGGTGCCCCTAGTAGATATCGCAAATAGGTACTATCGATTGTATTAATAACGCCATATTTCAATATATCTAAATAATACGTGATTTGCGTAATTTTACACGTTAAACAAAAAATGTGTTTGAATTCAATTTTGTTAACCTTAATTTTTTTTGCCCTAGAATTATTTATCGCCGCTCTGCACCACTACGCACCGCTTCGCGGTGCTACTCATTTTCCGAATAAAAAGGAACCACTCATTTTTTGAAGAAAAACAACCCTCCTGCATATAGACCAGGTAGAGGTCCAACTCGAAAATATAAAACTCACAGAAATATAAAAATCTCGGCAACATAGAAACTCAATAGCCACTCTGCACCGCTTCGCCGGGCTCCTCTCATTTTTTAAAGAAAACCAACCTTCCTTTATATAGACCAGGTAGAGGTCCAACTCGAAGTATATATAAGTATAAGTATATATAAGTATGTATAAGTATTTCAATAACTTTGATGAGTAGGTCATCAGTTCACAGATGTTGGCCAAATGTTATTGGAGTGGTAATATTAAACCTTATTAAAAATAAGCATATGCCTTTTACAATAATCTGACCAATTCTGCTCTTTCAACTTATTCACTAGCACTACAGTATTAACTTTATCTTAGGCAACTCTGACGATAAAATAAAAAACATAATAACTTATTCACCTACTTAACTTTCGAAGCTATTTAATAAAATAGATGTAAAAAAAAGTATGAGCATAAAGAAAAAGGAAAATGGCTTTTAAAAGAAGAAACTGTATAAAATCACTGATCGATGTCAATAAGGTCTTCTTAATTATAACTTGGTAAACTCAGGTAAATTAATAAATGAATAGCAGCTAAACTAAATTTAATATAAATAAGTAGAACATCTAAATGAGAAGTAAGAAATAAAACTATCATTTATTAAACATAAGTAAATAGAAATTAGGAAGGATCAAAATAAAAAATTAACAATAAATACTGATCAATTGTGAACAAAACAGAAGTAGCTTAAATATTAACTAATATGGCAATTACAGCTACCTTACAGAACGGTAAACAAAAAACACTTTAATTTTTTAAAAAATATAAATATATATTAATAAATTCCGTTTAGAAACTTATCAAGCTTTTGAACAGACGATATTGACAAGTGGGAAATTAGGAAAGCAGAAAACGTAACCTTTCCTGACGCTTTGCAGAGAACGGCTATTCAGAAACAAACAAAATATAAGTTTTTTTCCTTTCGTTAACCACGGAACAGCCAGATTAATCTATCAAATAAACTCACCCTCGAATAAAACAGGAAAATGATGAGCCGTTAATTCATCTAAGATACAAACTTATAACCTGAATTTATTTTTATTGATATTGATAATATACAAGAAAAATCCCTCCAAACTCAAAAAAGCACAACACGAATTCCCATAAGCACCCGGTGCTCCATACTCACAAGAAACAACATAACCTAGACTGTGCAGTGTTGCTCCTGCTCCACTCGATACAACAATGTTTAGATCCCCCCCCCCCTTCACTCCTCAAAAAATGTAGTTTTTAGCGTTTTTAGTTTCAGTCCATTCTTACTAACTTTTCTAGAGATTAGAGATTAAGATAAACGTTTCGACTAAAACGTCAAAGTTTAATATTAGCAAATTACCAATAAATTATCCAAATTTTTATTTGATAAAATTAATTTTATCAAGATCAAAATGATCCATTTTCCTCTTTTAAAGGTGAGACAGGATTCATTTCTGGATTGTTGCATCATATATCCATTATCTCTGTGTTGCATGTTGATTCATGGTTATCTTCGAAAGAACCAAATTTGGATTCAATATTCCTTCCTAATTTCCATTAATTTTTCGCCAACATTTCTACTGTAACTGAGACGACTGACACTAAAATGGTCGACCCCTAGCCTTATAGAGATTAGAGCTCTTTGAGGGTCTAGGGACAAAGAGCTTACAAAGAAGCAGAAGAAGGGGCAGGACAGATTTTGAAGTATTAGTGAAATTCAAAAGTTTATTTTTCAAACACTTAACAGTGTATTCAATTTTATTTAACAACTTAAATATCTTATTTAAGTTGTTTTTGTATGTAATACAATTTACCTTGTTACAATAACTACAAGTAGGAGGTTTGCAAATATGAACAGTAAAATTTGAGAAACTTGAATAAAAAAAAGTAATAATTATTATTCAGCATATTTTATATCCCTATATTTTTAATTATAAAACAATTAAAACTAAAAGAAATAAAACAACTAAAACTTTAAATACATATTAAAAATGACTTGTATAAGATAAATCATTTTCAGTTAATATGTAGGAAGCCCACACTCAATACCACCGTCCTCGATGTTTTAACGCACAGTCCAAGATGGATTATGCCTACCTATCTTTATCTAGATGGTGAATACTGCAACAGAAAGCAAAAAACTTAATGAACTACTTTAAATCAAATTATAATTACTATTTACAAAGGGAAACTGTCAGAGAAAGTAATTATAATTTGATTTAAATTAAAATTTAAACGTTCCGTAGTATGAGTACTACCAAAAACTTAAAAATTGAATTTTTAATGAACTACATTATAAACAAATATTAAATTGTAAATAATTAAAATTACTTTTTTTAAATTATTTATTAGTAGTATAATGCCTGCTTTGAGAGAACATAAGTATAGTAGTACCAATCAAGGACACTTTTATGATGTAAAGAGAAAGACTCGTATAATACTCACTTTAATCCAATAACCAAATCAAATTAAATTAACCCTTTTTGCATAAAAAATACTTCTTTGATGTACAACCCGTCATAAACATATAATAAAAATAAATAAGTGCTAAACTTATTTACAAATATTATACAGTGTAAGCCCTCTTAACTGCCCACTTTGTAATTGAACCATGACCCAGATAACAAGATGGCCAGTTAACCCAAATTTTTCTTGAACAATAAAAAAACAGTACTACTTTTAATACATTATAGTTAGGAAATGCATGCACATGTATATTCTAGAAGAAATAAATTATTACAGTAGTAAATAGATTTTTTTTTTTTTTTTTATTTGACCAAGGGGAAGGGGAGCAAGGTCTATGATTCCACTTTTCTTCTCCACATCCACCTCCATATACCTTTTGGCATTTCGTCTGTGTATTGTTTGTTATTATCTTCAAATTTGGGAAGGATGTTCCTTGAAGTCAACCATTTTTTATATATATATATACTTTTTTTTGGTTTTCATGAAATTAGGCATGGCAATTTTTTCTTAAAGTCTTTTAAAATCGATGTATATGTTTTTTTAAAATACATTTTTTTATTATATTTTAATTTTATTTCTTCCTTGAAATTTGATATGGATGTTCCTTCGTCATTAAAATCAATGTATGCATTATGGTTTTATTTTTTTTTTAAATTAGGTCTGAGATAACTCACACTAACTTTCTCACATACTATTACATATTTATTTTCCCCCATGGAAAATCAACCCCGACTTCATTATTTTCTCAAGAACTAGATTTTTCCTGGTAAAACAATTTATACGGTCAGATTTGTATTTAAATTTTTGAATTGTTTTATCAAAATTGTCAGAACGATTTTAGAGAAATAATTTTTTGTTTTTTATAGTTTTTAAGGGGGAAGCGCCCCCAAATATAGTAAGAATTTATTTCTTGATATCACCTCAGTATGTGATTTATCTGAATCTGTATCCCAAATTTCATCTAAATCAGCCCAGTAGTTTAAGCTTCACATGGCTGCATAGACTACGCACAGACTTAAGTTTTATATTACAGTTGGACCTCTCTACAACAAACTTCTAAACAACGAAAATCTCTATACAAGAATTTTTTTTTATGTCCCACGATTTCTCTATGTAAAGTGTTTCCATAGTAAAAAAAATTCTATATAACGAAATTTCAATACAACAATTTTTTTTCTGGAACCATCAGTTTCGTTATATGGAGGCCCGACTGTATATGAGAATGTTCTTTTTTTTAACCGATGTCTACTGTTCACAGAACTACTAGTACATTCCAGGTTACAAAGGTTAGTGACACAGGTGTTGTATGAGACGTCATCACAATTGAGCAGCCGATCGAACTGAGATCAAATAAGAGGGCTTTTGCTACACCAAAATTATATTAATACTAGCTGGATACCTGTAATTCGCAAGGGAGTGTTTTACAGGTGAGTTAATTTAATTTTATATTATAAGAATTAATGAAATAATTATTGTATGAACTTAAACTCTTCACCAAAAAATCCAAACACATATTTCTTTTCTTAGTCAGACTCATTACACTGAAAAATCACTTATAAATACCACTATGTACAATTTTAAATAAATGGATAATCAGATATGGCATCCGTAATTGTTGACCGATTAAATTTCTGATTTGGGTGCTTAAACCTCACACTATTGCTCTATAAATCGAGTATTTATTACTTCATTATTAAAGTCATTAAATAGAGTTTATTAAATATTTACTGGTGCAACTGCCGTATTCAGAGAAGAGACTGGTGCGCTATCATGGTTGATGATTTTTCAATGACTTCTTCAATGAGTCTATCAGTCTAATTGGTTTTTACTACGTTTATTTTCTTATTTATTATTCCTTTTTTTATTATTATTTTATTAATTACTATACATATTAATTAGTTTCTATTGGCTATTTTTTAAATATATAGATAGACTCCAAACTACGATTTTGAGAATATTATATTCCTAGTAAGGGAATGAATGATTTATAATATAGTCCTGACTTTATTCCTAGAATGCTTGGAAACAATAGGAAACATAGCCACTAATACCTAGCAGGAGCCCTGCACAGAGCACGGTGTGAAGGCTAGTTATTTATATTATTAAGATTTTTTCTTCTGTTGCTCCCTTATTCTTTTAATTTTCTCCAATTTCTTAGTCTTTAGGGATTAAGTTAAAAAAAATACCTTACTATTTTCTTTATAACCTTTTATTAGTGGCAATTTTCACCCACACCTGCGCATCTTCAGGCTTTTATCAATGTAACATGGTAAAAACGGAGTCTTCAGAGAGTTTGGATACAAAGGTTTGAGTAACATACTATTACACACTTTCTCTAATTACAAACTATTCTCTATAAGTCTATACGAGAATAGTCAGTAACTAGAGAAAGTTTGTAATGTTTGTTACTCAAACCTTTATATCCAAACTCTCTGAAGACTCCGTTTTTACAACGTTGCATTGATAAAGGCCTGAAGATGCCCATGTGTGGGCGAAAATTTGCCCTTAATAAAATGTTATAAAAAAAAAAAAAAAAAATAGTAATTTTTATTATAGATGAAGTTGATCCCTTGAATTATTCAGTAACGATTTATTAATGGGTCCTTAGGGTAATGGTAATGGGTAATTTTTATTGATTAGTGGTCTGTAGGAAAGAAGTAAAAAGCTCACTTTCACAATATTTCGACCCCTCTTTGGGTCATCTTCGAGCTAACTAGAACTCTCTAAAGAGTTGGATTTGGTTATGTTCCCTGGTTTTTCATATAAAGTAAAACACCCTGTATAAGCTGGAAACCTGCTAAGGTGGAATTTTTTTTCTGGAACCGAGGCCTTAAAGCTTAGGCAAATTTTACTGTATATATAATTTATAACTATTTAGTATAAATTAATTGTGACAAACATAGAATAACTATGGATTTTAGAAGAAAGTACCCCCTTATGCAACAATTGACAATAACAACCCTGTTTAGAAGAGATTTTTTTAGCATAAATTAGTAACCTTCTAGTCAGCTTGAAGATGACCCAAAGAGGGGTTGAAATATTGCAAAAGTGAGCTTTTTATTTCTTTCCTACAGACCCTACTAATCAATAAAATTTTCATTCAAGGAAACAAACCGCACTACTTACTAAAAATAGTAATTTGTTTTTTTAACTTCATCCCTAAAGACTAAGAAAATGGAGAAAATCTAAATTATTGTTATATCGGGTAGTGCAGTGTGGGTGTGCTTGTCTTTTAATTACTGTTTGAAATGGAAACGGGGATACAGAGAGCTGAAATTTGGAGCACTCAGCCAGGCATATATATATGGAAGAAGAGACCATATAAGTATTTGAAGTATTAGTACGTAGACTTAAAATAAGTAACAAGTAAAGTGATAAATGTATTCAAAATCAAGATGCTGTAGTTTTAAGCAAAATATTCAAACTCAGGAAAAATATATTTCCCCTTTCTTAAAACAGAAAAAGAATTCTTATAACACTCGGCTGAAATATTAAACTGATAGCAAATTATCTCAATAAGATTACTAAAATATGTTTATCTTAGTCTGTGAGATATTCATACATGGAACTTATGTTCTTTTCAGTCTGTAAACATTAATTGTAGACAAATCACCTATTTAGACATTTTTGCTACCACACCCTGGACTATAGAAGCTCTTATAAGTACTGGACTCTAAGGATGCTCCACCTTGCACTGTGGTCTGCAGCTAGGATAAGGAAATTTTTAGAAAGTAAGTATCAACGATTTGAAATGCAATTGTATTAAAATGGAAACTAAATACTAAGTTTCCTAACCTTTTTTATTCATCTTATAATTTGTAGATCAAAAACCACTGCCGCTATAATTTCAAGTAATCACTACTAATTTTTGTAAGGTAGAGAAGGGTTCAGGCTAGAGTGGAATACTCCAGTTTAGTGGCACAAGCTTATGCAATAGCCTTACAATATGCCACTTAGTACTTTAAAGGAGAGAGCAACTCTTTTGATATAACGTTTTATCCCATTAATTTATTTTTTTATTTTTTTTTTTACTGAGCCAAAAAAAAAACCCATTATATTGAGGTTCCACTGTAATTTGTTATTATTTATTATATTTTTTTTCTCATACATCTGTAACTAAATAATTATAAATTATTTTTATGGGAACTAAAGACTAGATACAATAGATCATATTTTACAAATGCAACAAGTACTCTGGTCCTAGTCACTCTATAGACAATTCCATACAATTTTATATTCCTGATAAATATTAGTACACATTCAGAGATAAGTAAATTTAAACATAATTTACACATAAAAATGTACAAAATCTTTGACGCTTCCCACTTTTTCCCTCAAACAAATATTTTTTTAAAACTATAGATGGTTAAATATTAACATAATAATTATGCCAACGTTAAAATAAATTATTTTAAGTGGTTCATTACAGTTTACAAATGCCACAATTTCAAAGATAATTGATTAATATATATTAAAAAATTTGTAGTTCAAACTTTAATTTACAATATATAACATTATTTAATATACCACACACATTATTTCATGATAATTCTATCCATCTAACTACATGTATCAGGTATTATTATATTTTTATCTTCTGCAGTAAAATTTAATTAGTAAATTTGTTAATTATCATAAATAATAAATTTGCTTCCTTTACTTACGAGGCACCAGCTGCAAATTTTATTTCAGATCATTTTAAGGCTATATTTTGATTAAGAGAAAATGCCAACACATTATGGATAAGGCGGTTTTCACACTGGGTGTGAGACCGATTCCGCTTGAGAAACAAATAAATGTCAAGCGAGACCGGGTCGAGAGAGATAGAGCCGACCTGGGCATTTTTAGCTAAGCGTTTCTGGCTGCTGAAAACGCTTAGATAATTAAAACACTAAAAAAAGCCCATGTCGGCTCTGTCCCGGTCTCGCTTGGCGTTTAATGTAAATAGCCCCATGCTAATACATGTATTTGTTTCTCATGCAGAATCGGCCTTGCACGCAGTGTGAAAGACGCCTAAACCAAACACATAATCGGACTGCACTTATAAATATTATAAAACATCTCTACTGTACGAATATCTAAGCATGAAGATTGTCTATATAATCTGAATTAGTTGGTCAATCTGAGCTGTCACAGTAAATACTAATTGTGACACTACTATAGTAGGACTAAGTTTCTTTGTTTCAATATTATACAGGTTATAGTCTACATCAATTCAAAGGAACAAGATTTATAATGATCTGATCAAACGAGCATTTACCAAAATCCGCTTAAATTTTCTATTATTCTATAAATTATTAAATAGTCTAGTTTAGTCATTTCACACAGTACTATAACACAGTACTACTAACTAATATCTCAGGAGAGCACTTTTCTCTTGGATGTCTTAGGAAGAGGACTTTGTTATACACTTTAAGTAGAGAATACTTTACATTAGAAATTAAATGTAAAACTTATTAAAGAATTGTACAGAGTTTCTGATTTTCATCTATAATTGGTTGGCCGGATTTTGCTTCTCGTGATCTCGCTGTTAGGTAAGAACCAGCCTCTCTTTTTTGAAACCAGTCAGGAAGAGGTGTGTTCCATGCAGCAGGGGGTTCGGCTCTTTTCTCCCACACGTCGTTAGCTTTGTGTTTGGCCATCCTCTCAGCTTTGCGGTGGGTCTCGCTCTCCACAACGTTCCTTAGCGCACTAACATCACCGCCTTTGTTCCATTTCTCGCAATTATTTTCGTCGTGTTTCCACTGGGAACAGTCTACAGTCGAACCGAACACGAAATACTGATGGATACGTCCTCTAAAGCTCGTACAATCACTGTATTCCTCCTGATAAATACTGCACGGTCTCACCATCCACGAATACTTGTTTATGAACTCTTCTGAATCCATGGTTGTCAAATGCAATTTAAATTCAAATAATTTATCATGGAGATATATGAAAATAAATGAACTAAACTCTTACCAAAATCATAAATTTAAAACTTGTAAACCATATTACCTCGTACAAAAAAAAAAAAAAAAAAATATGATATCAAATATCGATACTGATAAGAATAAGGATAAGAAGTTTTTGAGCTTTTTTAATTACTACCAGCTTCTAACAAGATATGAACCCAGGTTTATTCAATTTACGAATTACCAAAGTGGCGGGGTTAACGTTAACCCAGAGATAGGTTAACCTAACCTCAGTTATAATTCCACTTTTTCCAAAAGTCTAAAAGTGACTCCACATTTTTTATCGAGTGTGAAGATTTTACCAACAGGGGCATAAAAAGCGCCCCCACCAACCCAGCGGTGCGGGGGGTTCGGGCAAAGTATACCGGACATCGGACTGATCACCGTGATCACCCCTTCATTTTTGACTGGTAGGAAATCAAAGTTTTATTACAACTAAAAGTTATCTTATAATCTTATCCAATAATCCAATCCCGTTTTAGCTAAACTAAACTTATACTAGATAAGGAAATGTGTTCCAAATTTAATAAGTCAGTCATAATTCCATCTCTATCTCTATTGATTGTCTTTGCTATATTATGTATTTTTCTTTCTTAATTAATTAATTTTCCTTATCAGAATCTCTTTTTAGAATTTTGTAGATACTAGATACTTCTCAAAACCCTTATGCCGAGGCGAGGATGATGTGTCCGTCCGTCCATCGCACTTTGGTTCATAGGGCCCGAACCGTTCAAGCTAAAGTGCTGACATTAGAAACACTAGTGCAATTTTTTGACCCAACCTCAGGAAAAATATACAAAAGCTCAAAATTAAATATGCGCGATTCGCAAAAATGTGGTTTAACTCAAAAATGTATATTTTTTTTAATTTTCGTGTGGGGTGTATCAAATGAAAGCTGCCGAATTGTAGGTTACAAATATATATTTATATTTTTAAATTTTGCTATCCTTATAGGTTAGTAGTAGTAGTAAGGGAGCGGGGAGGCCAAGCCTAGCAACTAAGCCGCATTCGGGTCCTTTTTGCCAACCCCTGAAC
>KZ651996.1:171494-186721 GCA_001010745.2 Gerris buenoi | reverse complement strand
CCCCTAAGAATTTTAACGACGCTGTCTGCGTCATAACCCTCCCCCCCTCTGTGCACCCCTGCCTGAACTCACACCCATCGAACTACCTCAGTCATACCCTCAAATTTCCTCGTTTGGGTTACAAAGGAGAGAATGTCTTGTCACTTCAGTGTGACAAGCTCCTCCTGTCTGATTTCCCCCACACCTAATGCGTGAAAGCGAATCCTGTCATCTCCTTCAAACTCTCCCATAAAGTGGTGAGCCGTCTCCTCTCCTTGGCCGCACTTTGGGCAGGTAGGGTCTTCCTCGATCTTCAAAAATGCCAGATGTCTTTTGAGTTGGCAATGCCCAGTTAGGATTCCAACCATAATCCTTAAGTTGGATCTACACAGTCCCATAAGCCATCTGGTTTTCCTCTTGTTTAGGTCTAGGTCAGGTAGCAGCAACTTTGACTGCCTGCAGCCCTCTATTCCCGTCCATGCCATCCTTGCTTCTTCCCAGATCCACGATGGCTGACCTTGTCTGTCCTCTAGGACAATCGATAGCGGGTTCCGGTCCGCAAAAAAGGCATGGAGGCTCCTACCTTGGCCACTTCGTTTTCCTTCTCGTTCCCAGGAATCCCAGTATGCCCTGGGACCCAAAGCAGTGTGACCTCTTTCCTCTCTGCAAGCAGTTCTAATCACAAGAACACACTCAAGAGCTCCTTAACAAGAGCTGACTCTGCACTTGAGGTGCAAAGTGGTTGAAGTGCTGCCTGACTATCAGAGCATATAGCTACCTTTTTTGATGTTGCATCCCTCACCTCAGGTTTCCTTGCTACTTCCAAGATGGCGTAGATCTCAGCTTGAAACGCTGTGGTGAGTGTACCTAGGGGGAAGCTCTCTTGGGTGCCGGACCTTTCTAATTAAAGTCCCGCCCCTGACTTTCTCGTTCTTAGAGCCATCAGTATATGCCACTAGAGTTTCCTGGTTGAATGTAATTTCTCCTAATTCCTATCTGGCTCGTGAAGGAATTTCTACCTTAAATTTCCTCTTTAGCACTAGCTGTTGTTCTATTCCTTTCATATGTACCCCTGTAAGTGGAATCTTGAATTCGGCCATCCTTTGTATCCTGTAGTGTATGCACCCCCTTGCCATTGACCATTGTCTCTAAGTCTCACAAAAGTTGCAATGGTCTCTCCTTTAATCCATATATGGAGTGGGGGGAGACCTACCAGGGCCTCTATAGAGTAGCTGTTGGTGCAGTCCTCATCGCACCCGTAATACTCCTACATGCTAACCTTTGAATTTTACTTAGCTTCTTAGACGTGCTGGCCACTTCAGTTCTGGGCCACCAAATAACAGACCCATAGTGGATTCTGGGACTGATGATTGCAGTATACAACCATTTAAGGATCTTTGGGGACAGCCCCCATGCCCTTCCCACTTCTCGTCTAAGTTGCCAGTAAGTAATCGTGGCTTTTTCTACTACCTTGTCTAAATGTGGTTTCCAGGATAATTTGGAGTCAAAAGTTACCCCAAGATACTTCACTTCTTTTGACAATGTAAGATCCTGGCCAAATAGTTTTGGGGCTTTGAAATCCACAAGTTTCCTCTTTTTAGTGAAGACTATCATCTCAGTCTTAGATGGGTTGACTGAGAGTCCCACCTCCTTACACTATTTTTCAATGATTCTGGAAGCTTGCATCCTTTCACAGCAGGTACTCAGGAACTTGCCTCTAATCAGGAATAGTCCGTCGTCTGCATAGGCCTGGAAGTAGAAGTCTCCTTCTGACTTCTGACATTCTCCTCATAAGTCCATCCATCACCAGGCACCACAGGTGAGGGGAGAGGCAGGAGGCAGCTGCCTTGTGGGCAGCCTCCTGACACCATTTTGGTCACGTTAGTGCCACTGATCGCTGCGCTGACTTTCCTCCCTTTCAGGGAGGACATTATCCATTCAATTATGACTTGAGGGGTGTTCCTTTGTAATATTTCCCTTTTAATATTCTCTGATTTTGCCTTATCAAAGGCTCCTTCCCCGTCAAAGAAGAGATCTAAGGTGTAGTCTCCCCTTTGAATAGCCTTTTCTATCCTAGAGGTAGCCGCATGGAGGGCTGTCTCTGTTGACCTCCCTCTGGCGTATGCAAGTTGATTCTCATGCAACAGTTTTCTATCCTTATTGGTTAAATAAAATATCAAAATCTACCCCCAAAAATTCCNCCCCCCCCCCCCCACAAACCACTATATAACGGTTGGTCCTAAAATTTAGAAATAATTGATGCTATTACCCTATTATGGGGCGATGCAAATTCCGGAAGTGCATACCAAATTTTCAAAAATTGCTAATTTTAGGCGCGAAAATTTAAAGTGCGCCCAAATTTTTTTAAAATTTTGAGTTGGGTATCAAATGAAAGCTGCTGAAGAGTAGGTATATATATGCTTTTTTAAATTTTCCATTCCTTATTGGGTAAAAAAAACCAAAATATTGTTTTTACATTTTACATCCTTAGATAGAGGCCTCGACTCCGACTCGGTACGATTTTATTTTGTTATCCACCAGAAAAGAAAGAAAGTATTATTGGTAACGGGTAACAAAGAAAAAGAGGGGCCCCCATACACCTCTTTTAGTTTGTTACCCATCTCTTAATACGGACATCAATATGTCCGTAAAATGCTGAAAAATAGGATGGGTATGGGTAATTAAGACAATAACTATAAAACAAAGGGCTCTTTAGTCTTAGTCTAAGGTACAGAGGAAGATCACACTTTCGCATATAAAATTTCAAAATAAAAAAGGTAGGTAACAAAGTAAAAGAGTGCCCTCGACTCTTCTTTTCTCTGATTACAGACATTATAAGCTTTTGAACAAACGAATATGGGTCTTTCATCAGTATTGTATTGGATTGGACAGAGGTCGGAAAAAGTAGTTATATATGTATACCGATAAATAATAAAGTTCTCAACCTAGTGAGTATTTTTTCAGCCTATTGTACACTAGACAGTTGTGGAAAATTGGAATGCTCCATAAAATTTAAAGGGTGCAACATAAGGATATTTTATCAGTATTGTATTTTATTGGACAGAGGTTGGAAAAAGTAGTTATATATGTATACCGATAAATAATAAATTTCTCAACCTAGTGAGTAGTTTTTCAGCCTATTGTACACTAGACAGTTGTGGAATATCGGAATGACCCATAAAAGTTAAAGGGTACAACCTTGCATACGCGAAAAAGCGCCCGGAAAGCGTGGGGGGTGGGACTAACAGAAAAGACCCACGAATATACCGTCTGGATTTAAATGTAAATTCATCTTGATTAAGAGCAAGAGCAATAACTAAGTGAATATTTTTGTACCGAATAATTTTTAATCCCCAAATAATGGGGAACGATCAGGGCCTATTTAACAAATGGGCCCGGTGGGCCCCGGCCCAGGGGTGCAGAGGTTTTGGGGCGCACGAAGTTAGACCCAAAAAAATCTATTTTTTCAGGAACTAGATTATTCCCGGGGAAACCGCTTATATCGTCAGATTTGATAAAACTACATTTTAATTTTTTTTTAATTTTAGTAGGGATGTGTGATGAACCACTTTATGTGTGAAAAAAATATACAATTAAATCATTTTCAAGACGTATCGACCATCGACCCTTCAATTTAAGGTCATCCTCAGTCATAGTTCATTTCTGAAATAATCACAATTGATAATTGATACACAATCACGTCTTAATTAAATGTATCCTAAAACATGGAATTATATTGAGTAAAAATCAAAACTCATAACAATTCAAAATTAAATTAAGCTTTTTTACTTACATACATTTTTTAATCAAAATCGTCAAAACCCGTTTTCGAGAAATAATTTTATTTCAAATTATTTCAGAGTTTTTGGGGGGTAACGCACCCAAATTTGAAGCTAAAATTAATTTTTCGCCCCGGGGTATGATTCTTCTGAACATGTATGCCAAATTTCGTCGAAATCGTTCCAGTAGTTTAGGCTCCAGACGTCGACGTACAAACATTTTTTAAAAACCACTTTTTTGTACTCAGGGGACCTCAAAACATGTAAATCCATTAAAATCAAATTTTCTCTTTATATCAGACAATACTAAAATATACAATTTTATGGCTCTTTTCACTGGGCAGATTTTGAAGATATAATTAATAAATTTACTATGAAAAAATCGGTCCTATCCTATACCTAACACTTAGCCCAGTATTTTTCATTTACTAGTTTTGGTAGTTACAATTAATTATATTTGAACATTTTATCAAAATCTATATCTATAAATCTAAGAGTGACAGTGACTGACTGATCACTAATTCTCCTACTTCCCATAGACATAGATATTTGAAATTTGGTACATAGATAGAGTGTACCATATATAGAAAATTGCGGCCATTTTGATTTCGATATATGGGCGCCATATTGAATTATAGCCGCCATGTTGGATTTATTTATCAGTAATTCTCCTACTTCCCATTGACATAGAGATTTGAAATTTGGTATATAGATAGAGTGCACCATAAATTGAAAAGTGTGGGCGTTTTGATTTCGATATATGGCCACCATATTGAATTACAACTGCCATCTTGGATTTAATAACTCCCTATTATCTCAGCTTCCAGTGGACCTAGAGATTTGAAATTTGGTGCATAGACTTATGTTACCTAAAGAAGAAAATTAATGACACTTTTACTTCAACATATGGCCGCCATATTAAATAATAACCGCCATCTTGAATTTAATAAAACTCTATTATCTCAGCTAATAGGGAATCTAGAGATCTGAAATTTGGTACACAGACCTATGGTAGCTAAAGAAGAAAATTAAATGTACTTTCACTTCAACATATAGCCGCTATCTTGGATTTAATCAGATACTATTATCTTAGCTTTCAGTGGATTTAAAGATCTAAAAATTTCGTAAATAGCCTCAGTGTAACTAAAATTGAAAATTGAAGGTAGAATAAAATAGAATAAATAATAGTATAAAGTGCATAAAAAACATTATAGGCTACTTTTACTAAAATACGAAATTATGAAACAATAAAGATATATTAATTATATTGTATTCATTATTATTTACAAACGGCGCCAACCGAGCGCCAACGATCTGGCTAGTTTACCATAAAAATAACTTCTCCTCTGCGGTGATCCGTTCGCGTTTTAATCTATTTAATCAGGAACTAGATTTTTCCTGTGAAATCTGCTAATGTCTTTAGATTCGAATTTAAATGAACTAAATTTTAGAATTTTTTAATAAAAAATGTCGGAATCGTTTTCGAAAAAAATTTTTTTTTCACGTTTTTCAGGGCTAAAATTAATTTCTCGATTTAGCTTCGGGGTATGATTAGTCTTAACATGTACCCAAATTTCGTCAAAATTGGAAAGGGGGGGNTTTCACAGGGCAGATTTTGAAGATATAATTAATAAATTTTCTATGAAAAAATCGGTCCGACACAACTCAGACAAACTTTTTGATGTACGAGTATATAACACTTAGCCAAGTCAAGGGCGCGAGTGTCTCTTGGGCCCAGAGCGTATCACATGCTTACCGCGGGCCTGGGGACGATCAACCCACGTCTGGCTGGGATATTTCTTTTTTAATGTTTTTGACGGACTTCCCACCTCCTCAGCCCAAAATGAAAGTGGTTAACTTGTTTTACTTATACTAACGCTCTATTAGTTCTCACGGCTGTTCTGCTGTAGGGGTGAAGGTGGAGTGTAAGTTGAGATATCCTTCTTCTAATTCCACCTTCTTCGAAATGTTCATACATGAATGATGTAAAGTATCTTGACCCACCATTGACTTCAAGCGCATCGGCCTGCAAACATGGGAATGTCGCATCTCAAGTTGAAAATAAAGTTCTTCTCATTTTTTTTTGTACATGTGCATTGTGCATCTAATAACTTTCACTCTACTTGAACTCTAGTGCCATTTTATTTTTCAGATTTAATTTAAAATAATTTGGTAAATAATAGGCCAGTCAAATAAGGCTTTTTCGGGGAATTAATGTCCAGAAAGCTGGAAATCGTTTTAATACCTTCGTTTGGTCCTAAATAAGTGTAATCTGAGTTTGCACCATCCCAGGAGGTGAGCATAACTTTTGGGAGCCCAAAAACAAGTAAATTTTTGCACTTTTTTCAGTTTTTTGCTTATAGCTCGAAAACAGTGAGTCGAACGGAAAATGACAATCTATTCAATATTAAAGAGGGTTAAAGTCTGCGTCGAATGAGTATATAAATCTTCAAATTCGGTTCAGTAGTATAGCCGTAAGCAAAAGTTAAAAATTGCTATCTAACGTTTTGGGACTTTCCAGGACCATATATCTTCGAAACAGGTACTCCTATTGAAAAAACCCACAGAATAAAAGTTGTAGAGTATAAAATTTCACATCATATAGATATCACAATAATTGCATTCTTAAATTGGATCTGAAGAGAAGAATATTCAAATAAGTTCTAAGAAATACACATTCAGAAAAATAGTTACGTAAGTATACACACGCTGAGTAGAGATTTGAGGTAGTATAATTAAAAAACAATTTTCAGTTTTCAAATTTCTAATTAATTATTTAGCTTATCTACAAAGCTCTCCAGCTGCGGGGCTGTCGAGGCTTCTTCAACGGGCTCATCTTCAAACGGACTGTCCTCACCTATTTCTGCTTCTACGGCAGTCGGTATGTGGGACACACCCTCATCCTCGAATAGTGCCGAATTTGAGCATGACTGGTCGTGGCAGTTGAGGCAAATAGTAATGCATTGCATTCCTATTTTGCGGCAGCTGCATTTTCCTGTACACCCTTTCATGGACACTAAGTTGAGGATTTCAGCTGGAGCTGGATCCTTTGTGCTCATGACGGGGAGCAAGCCAAAGTCCGTCCTCCTCCAACCCCAGCTGAGAGCATCCTTTCGTCTATCGTACCAGCCCTGAATTTGGTGGTAGACTCGCAAAATATGTTGGGTGGCGGCTACATTTGTTGGGGGCAGAGAAGCAGGATTGAGAGTCGACCTTACAAGGGATTTTAAGAATATCTCATACCGGATTTTGTCCAAGGAGGAATCATTGGCCTTGGGGGAATATAGGGCTGCCAGGAACAGTTGACTCGCTGAAATTAGGTCCTCAGGATCAGCATCTGCATGGTGGAAAACCTTGACAACCTCCTGTAAAGCTGTTTCCTTTTCAAGGAGCTTTACAAACTTTAACTTCCCTTGGCAATAAAATGCAGAGGTTGTATCACACCCACTGACGGCATGCAGGAATAAAAGGTTGCGTTTGACAGAAGAGAAGTTGAAATTCCTGGGAGAGTAGAATGTGTTCTGAGAAGCCCCTTTTCCAGGTTTCTTGACATAAATTTTTTTTGCTTTGGTGGTTAATAGGATCAATAGATCTGTATCCTCTCCGATTACTATGACAGTCGCAAAGTTCTCTGCCACTTGAATGGAGGTGTTGATAATGAGGGTATCAGCATCTTCAAGAGCTTGCCTGGTTTCAAACCCTTGCTGTGCTAATTAAGATATCTATATGATGTGAAATTTTATACTCTACAACTTTTATTCTGTAGGCTTTTTCAATAGGAGTACCTGTTTCGAAGATATATGGTCCTGGAAACTCCCAAAACGTAAGATAGCACCAAAAGGAGAAAAATTCCCAATTTTTAACTTTTGCTTACGGCTATACTACTGAACCGAATTTGAAGATTTATACTCATTCGACGCAGAATTTAACCCTCTTTAATATTGAATAGATTGTCATTTTCCGTCCGACTCACTGTTTTCGAGCTATAAGCAAAAAACTGAAAAAAGTGCAAAAATTTACTTGTTTTTGGGCTCCAAAAAGGTATGCTCACCTCCTGGGATGGTGCAAACTCAGATTACACTTATTTAGGACCAAACGAAGGTATTAAAACGATTTCCAGCTTTCTGGACATTAATTCCCCGAAACGGCTTTTTTTAGTCTAATTTGACTGTCCTATAATAACTAAAGACTGGCGCTTTAATTATTTTGTTTCCGATGTAAAAGTATATTAAGACTTTAATTAAGACCAATCGTCTTTGATGTTTTAACTACGCAAGGTTATTGTACTATACGTTAAATATACCGTAACCATTTACTTCAATTTAAATTAAACACAGAGAGAGGAATAAAAATATAACTGATAGATCTAACAGAAACAAACGCCCACTAATACAAATTCAATACCAGATAGTTTCTTACGTGTGTTCTATCTTAAAGAGCATCGCGTTAATTTGCTCTGAAGGCGATGATGCCTTCGCATAATTAATGCATTAGAAAAGCTGGCACGACATATTTACCTACTTCTGATCTCTTCATTACAATTTTCGTATTACTATTATTCACTCTTATAAATTATTATATTTAAGTTGATTCTTTCTTGTACCTCTAATCCATATATAACACGCTTAGATGTATAAAAAAGGGCCTTATTTGCATATGTCGATATTGTAAGTGTCACGTGTCATTTAAAGTGACAGAAGAAATATTTAAATGTCTAATGGTGAGCTAGAAGAAGATATAATGATAGTAAGAGATAATAGGAGGGAAGAGCATATTATAGGAACGACAGAAGAGAGAACTGTTCATGTGCTGCTTCCCTTGTTGCAGATTTTGTTATCATGTGTGCCTCGGCGTCATCGCGGTATGTAAATATATTACTCATAATGGTAGGAACTGGGTGGTGGAACAATTTTTTGGACCTCTTAAGGCATAGGGCATCAATACCGATTCGTCATAATTCTATAGAGATACTGTGATTGATATAAATGGCCGACATATTGCATCCAGATAGCCGATTAGAAAATCTATTTACAAAAGTTGTTCAAGTCAAAAAAGGAAGCTAATTTTCAAATTTCAAAGTTCTGGTGTAATTAGGTTCTTTGATGGATGCATTAGTGGTGTTTGGCTTTTATTTATATTATATATTTATTTATATTACCATAGCTAATCACAGTAGCCTAATTAGTTTGTATTTTTTATTTTGTTTTAGGCTCTCTGTATAATAGCAGTGGCAATTTCATGGAAAATGAATGAAGAATTAGAAGATGATGGACCAATATTCTCTGATGAAATCAAGAGATCCAATACATATGTGTTCTATTCGACTCTGATAGTGTTTATCGTGTGTTTTGCCGTCTTTGTATTTGCAGTAGTTAATATATTCTTCCCTTTTCATAAACTTGGTTACGCAATTGCCGTAAGTGAAATTTTGATTTGTTTTTAAGATAATGTTTGTTTTTGAGCCGAAAACGACGGAAGCATTGTGACAATTATTCTAAAGACCGACTTCTTTATTGTACAATTTTAAAAATTCCTGAACAGAAATTCGTTTCAGACATAAGTAAACATTTTTGATCCTGTCATAAAACTATATTGCCTTGGCCTACTTACTTGGATTAGTTCCTGTGAGGAGTATAGGGCATCCAGGAGAATCCGCCACCCATCTCGATCCATAGCTAGGTTCCTGAGTTCCCCCCAGGATTTTCCAACTTGTCCAGCCTCCTTTTCCACTGTTCTTCACCATTTCCTTTTCGGCCTTCCCCTTCTCCTTGCACCCTTTGGGGTACACTCCAAAGCCTTTTTTTCAATGGCTCCATCTGGTTTCCTTAAGGTGTGTCCCAACCATCTCCATTCCCGTTCTTAGATCATTGCCTTGGCCTATAGTGGTTCAATTTTTCCCCTGAATACTCGCAGAGAAATTGTTTTACGACTCGCCATATTGATTGAAGATGACCGCCATTTATGTAAAATATGTCTAAGTAATAACTCAAGACTCAGGAACCACTTTCACTAGAACATTGGAATTTTTAGGTAAAATCCTTTTTGTTGCTAGGCTCTAGGTTTTTATGAATATATCAAGATGGCAGCTATTTATAGTCAAATTTGAACATGCCGATATCTCCGGAACCAATCGCACTAGAAATTTTTAACTTAGCTTCCTTTCATGACAACAACTGTTGTCTTAAGTCGTTTATTAATTTAAAACATGTCTCCGCACTCTCACTAACTAATTATCACCAGTATTATGAAATGCTATATACTATGATATTAAATATTAAATCTATATACTATGAAAGGGTACGTCGAGCTGATTACAAAAATATATAATTCATTACTTATAACTTTGATACAGCTAGCGTAGACGAGTTTGAAGTGGGTGGGAAATGTGCCCCCCCCCCCCCCCTCTTCTATCTCTCTTATGTGATGTGCAAAAAATCAGAAAAAATTCCTGAACATTCTTCGACCAAAAGTAAAGATACCACTTTTGGGAAATTTCGAAAAAAAATATTATTTTATTGTTTATTGACAAAATACGATTTTTTATAAGTATGGTCTTTTCGATGTATTTATATGTTTGTAGTCCGGTCCAGTGGCAAAAAATACTTTATCAGAAGTTTGTTCACGTGTTTTGAAAATAATAGACCCATAGGATAGTTCAAAGTAAGCTTTTTAGCATTTTAAAAAACACGACGCCTACAAACCCTCGCTATGTGACGAGTAGCACACACTTGCACTTGACCTGTTTATTAAACTTTGAAGTTAATTGGGACAAGGCTTCTCTTTAAGATGTAAGCATATATTTATTAATTCCGATTTAAACCGGGAGGGGGGGGGGGGCTAATGCAGAAGAAAAAAACCTTTACTTTTGATAACTTTCAAGTCAGTACTTCTAAATTAAATGGTTCAGCAGCTGAGCACAATTATAGAGTGTGATTGATTTCAAAATAAATAAATATTATATATATAAAATGTTTTATATATATAATATTTGTAATCCCCTTTATATTTATATGTACAATTTGGGTCCTTAGAGGTAATAAATAAATCAAACTATTTACTCATAATTAAAAGGTGATATTTCGTCCCTTCCTTTGGGACATCTTCTAACCTGTAATTATATTTCAGCAATTAGTATAACAACAATTATCTTTACAATATATAACTTGTAACCATACAAACATACGATTATAGTCCATTTATTAGTGTGCATATTATAACAATACTAGTGTTTTAGTTAAAAAGTGACTGGCAATTAGTTTGGCACATTGGGACAAAGCTTGCTCGCATCCTATCAAGTATTTATTGTTGTATTAACGTTATATAACTTCATTGTTATATTGTTTATTGTGTAAGAACTATTAACAGTTTCTAGCGAACTTTAACACTTCATAACGGTGTCGCGTGTCGCTGTTGGTTTTACTAAAAAGTTGTATTTGAAAAAAAATGTTTGTCTCATTGATAGATTAAGTTTAATTTTTTTCCTGACCTAAATTCCAATCTTAAATTTGAAGTTCATGTTCAAGCGAGCGTTCGCGTGAACGCTTGAACGAATAACGTTGTCCAACGAACTCGTCCTGGGCATTGGAAATGAACATGCCTACCAAATTTCATCAAAATCGGTTTACTCGAGTTATCGTCGCACGTTTCATGATTCGCCGACACACAGACCGACAGACACGGAACCAAAAATGTTCCCTGATGTCTGAAACGGATTTCTGTCTTGGAATTTTTAAAATCGGAGACATACAACTTCTTCGATCACATAAGTGAATACAATGGTTCCGTTACCTTCGGTAAGCTCGGAAGTAAATAAGTAAACTAAACTAAAATATTTTATATTAAGAAAAAAAGAAGCTTTTTTTTACTTATATTTTAAGATACTTGCAAAAGATTGCTATTAGTAATCTGGTTATTTAGCGTGGTTTATCGTGAGAGGAGAGGCTATCCAGTGGTAGAACTCCTTAAATTCTGTTAGATATGATTTTTTACAAATTGATTTTTAAAATCCAAAATAAATAAGTATTTACCTTGTTAGAGGTCTAGTTTTCATAAAAGGTTTAATAACTTTAATATTTATATTGTCAAACTTTTAAAGAAATTGAGTCACGAGTTGCTGCCTAATTGGCACCTAGTCAAAGACCAACTTTTATTTCATAATCTTTTCTATTATGATAAAAATTATGAATGATTTAATAACAAAGACGCTTATCTACCCACATTTAATTATGATTAAATAGCTTCATTTATTTATTATCCCTAAGGACCCAAATGATTCATATATTAGGGATCATTATGTTTATAAGTTCAGTGCTAATGAAACAAATTGTATTTACCAAACTAAAGAATTGTAATATTTCACTTATTATAGGCTTTAGCAGTTGTAGGAGGAATGTTTGTTGCACTCGTCGTTGCTGCTAACCAGCTTAGAATTACTTGGGGTGATTTCAATATGCAGGCTTGGATGACAGCTCACTTAACCAACAACATCTATTGGGACCGAGTCCAAACAAAAGTAACAACTATTGTGTTAAAATATCTAACAATATGTGAAAATATCTTATTGATGTTTATTTTCCTTTTATTAAAAAAAAGGTGTTGATTCATTCAGATCTAATAAAAATATGAGATGTGTATAATGAAAAGGGAATCCCAGAGAAGACACGCGGCTCTTATAAATAACTGATAAAAAAAAATGTGTAGTAAGTCAGAAAACATAGTCAATTAAAAAGAAATAATAGGTTCTCTTTCATTGAACCTTACTTATGCATAACCACAACTTCACAAATTTTTAAAATAACTTTTGACCCTGAATATTAAATTAATAATCTTTCTCCTCCAGTCTTACATTCCCTCACATTTGTATCCTTCTTCTTTATGGAAGGAGCAACCATTCTCAACAATTTAAATTTAGAATATTTGGTGATTACTTAGAATTCATCAAACCTGACTGTCTGTTTCAATTTAATTATTCTGTTGTTACGAACTTCAAGTAGCTAAGCAGCTAAGGATAGATCAAGTATATAAATAATAGGAAATTATGCCTTCTTCATCTGAACTAGCTTTACTTATTTCCAAAAGTAGCTTCTTTAATCCGAACTATGTGAACAGAGATCACTGAATAATCCAAAATATGTCACGCTCGTGTGTGAACATGATTCTATACTAATGGACTACAAATGTGACTATTTTGAAAACAGTTTGAAACTCACGTTGCAAATCAGTCGACTAGGGTCCGGAGGGCCTTAGTAAGTAGTTTATAATAGAAGATACACCTCCCTATCTCAGTGCGATCTAGGGATCGCAATGAGACACATGCATTTTGCTCCATGAAGAAAAACAAATTATTCCAACCACTGATATTTTTCCACTTTTCATTTATTTTAATATAAATGAAACGTGCTAATGGATTTATCCATTAGCACGTTTCAACTTTTTACATTTTAGTCAATAATAATTTTATAGAAATAATGTGCTTTATTTTTGGTGTGGCAACCAAAGGACATTTTATTTTAAAAATTTGATGAACATTAGATGCTCATTCAGCTTCAGGTAAAAATATCCTTGAATCTCAGGCTTTAATGTGATGCAGTACAGGTGCTGCGGAGTGAATGGACCCTCAGATTGGCAAAATGAAAAGAAATCAAATGATACTCCAGATTCGTGCAAAGGTTACGAAGCAGGATGCTACTATGAGATGCATGAAGTCATCTCCCCGCTAATAGTAGTGTCTTTGACCGCTATGTATGTGGCCAGCAGTCTTTTGGTAAAAATTAAAAATTTTCATTTCATTGCTCTATTTAAATAATATAATAAAGTATTTAGTGATAGAAATCATACGATTTTAGGTATTAGCCTGTATATTTAAAGTATAATAAAGAAACGATACATTTTTTAAATTTACAATGCTATTGCCAAGAATTACTAACAAATACGTATTATTGCACATAATCATGATTAAAAGTTAATAAATGTTTTTTTGCCTCTTGAGCCACCCCCGAACGATATACGGCCGACAGCCGATACTTTAACTCATCCAACTTTTTGGCTATCACATCCTGAGCAGCAGCATAATTTCTGCTGCAGCTGCAATTCCGTTTCCAAAGATTTCACTGGCCAGTATGAAAGTTCTTAATCTGTAATCTGCTTTCCAATGCGACCATTCCACAGTTGAGAAAATATATTATTTTCATAATTATATGCTGAACAAAATAAAATTCTATATCTATATAAATTTTTCTAAATCTAAAATATTTTATATGAAAAATGTAAATATACATTTTAGCTACTGGCTAAAGTATTGCATTTAATATTTCTTTAACAATCTAATATTAAGATTTATTGTTTTGATGCATATATAAAATATATGTTTATTCACTTTTTATTAATATTGTTGAATCTATTTTCAGATTGTTGCAGCGTTTTGCAGAATAATGGAACTGTTCAGACTCTTCTCTCGTCGTACAATAAATTAATCGTACCATATTCCCAGTTTATTTTTTTTACACTTTCTATTACCATAGATATAAATTAAGTACACACCACATACATGTGTTAAAAGAGCAGTGCCGGATCTAGGTTTTTTTCTCAGGGGGGACAAAAGCACATTTTGCCGCCCCTTCCGCACAGGGGCAGTTCCAGCAGTAGGACTTGGAGGTTTAACCTTCTGCTAAAGGTCCGGGCCTCCCCCTGGAAATTTTAAACAATTGGTCAAAATAGTGAATTTTAGGCGTTTTGGAGAATCTTTTTTTAACTTAAAAGGGCAACTGTCAACAAATTTGGTGTTTTGCAAATATCTTCCTATGGCTCTGACTCCAATCTAGAAGGTTATCAAAATTAAAGATAAAAAAATGTCCCACAAAAAAAAATGTCAATAATTTTTTACATACAATGGACGGTTTACGGATTATATAGGGGGAAGTATATCTATGAGTAATTAGTATTCGTCGCCGCACCACTTTTACGAATATCTCGCTTCCTATGGCTCGGAGACAAATTAAGATTATTATCAAAAAGCAAAACTATTAAATTTCTCACAAAAAAGGTGTCATTTATTTTTTACGCACAACGAACAGTTTAGCAAGAACCTAATTTACTTATAACTTGCATAGTGATGGTTCTTGCACGACGTTTTACGTATTTTTTGTGAATAACACGCTTCCTCTGACTCGGAGACCAATTGAGGATCAGATCAAAATTGAAGAATCTGAAATTTTACTTAAGAAACCATATGTTTATTTTTTACGTACAACGAACCGTTCGGATAATAATGCGCTCCGAAGTTTCCATTGTTGTATCTCCGAGCCATAGGAAGTGAGATAATTCATAATAAAAGACCAATCAGCATCATGACTTAATGAGCGAATTGTCTTATGATATTATCGGCAAATTTTGGTTTAGAATTTGGATGGGTGAAAAAAAATTGGTACACAGGGGTAAGGGGTACAAAAGTCAAAATAGTATTTACCCTTC
>KZ651996.1:127837-141484 GCA_001010745.2 Gerris buenoi | reverse complement strand
GCTGAATCGATTAAAACAAGAATCAAGTCGATACGACCTTTAGTTTGGAAGATATAAGGGGTTTTATGAATAAAAAACTCAAATATTTTAATGTACACCTCCTAAAGTTATCACAAGATATTAATTTTCGATTTTTTCCCCCAGGGGCCTTCCTAAAAGTTGCCAATTGGCTAAAAAATAGTATTGATAAAGTTTTATCTCAAACTGATAACGTTAACTGTGCCTAATGTAGGTTGAAATTTAGCAAAAAAAATGAAAAATGGTAAATACCACTAAATTATAGTAAATCTATAAGTTTTGGCAAAAAAGTGGTGAGAATAAAACTTGAAGGCAACAAAATTTTCTATAAAATAAGACAAGAATCAGGTTTCTAGGATGAATAGGTTTCATTTAATGAAGAAAAAACGGTGATTTTTCCCTAAAAATCGCAGGTTTTTGCTAAATTTCAACCTACATTAGGCACAGTTAACGTTATCAGTATGAGATAAAACTTTATCAATACTATTTTTTAGCCAATTGGCAACTTTTAGGAAGGCCCCTGGGGGAAAAAATCGAAAATTAATATCTTGTGATAACTTTAGGAGGTGTACATTAAAATATTTGAGTGGATCCTAACACTCCTTGCGAAACTTAGCGCATGCAGCTCCGCCGAGCCGAGGGAAATTTTCTGAGGTGCACCACCGCCATTCTCCACTCTAAAACAGAACGTATATTTATTTTTTAAAAATGCAATGTTTTTAGTTGGGGAGGGGGGATTTTAGTTGAGAAATTCAAAATTTGGGGACAGCGGCCCAAAAAACCAAAAGTTATTCCGTTTCCAAAACTACTATGAATTCTAGATATGGTCCCACATGATTTTTTTTATTTATTTATTTATTGCATGGACTAATAAAACTAGATAGTCTATAACTTAAAACCTATTAGGTTTAGAGAAAATATAAGAATAAAAGTTGTTTAATTTATTGTTTTCTTCATTTTTTATTTGAAACTTTTTTTCTGTCTGCAATATTTAAGGAATTAAAAGAAAATGAGCCGTTATTTTCCAAGATGGTGGCCAAAAAATGCATTTTGCATAGTTGCATTTTTCTAGACTTTTAGTATGTCAAAGAGACACCATCCAAGAACTAAAAAAATCAAACTGCGTTTTTGTGGGAATTAGTTCCTCCTAACACGCATTTTTCTCCTATTTCTCCTGTACTATTAATTAATTATTTTACTTTAAATGTATCCTAAATTTCTTTAGGTACGGAAAGTATTGTTGCGTCTGCGGATACGGCTGGTCTTCTTGTCGCCTCTGGTATGGCCATACTTGCTGCTCCAAGAATTCATCCTCTCTACATTTCTCTAAAACCAACTGTGAAGCCATATACTTATTCTTTCTTCTTTACTCTTATATTCACTCTGGTCCTGGATCTTTATTCTTTCCATTTGAAGGATCTACCCACTACATTTCTTCTATTGGTGAATGTCGTATCAGTGCTTATCGTCAACAACCTAGTGAGAAATATTCGAGACCAGTTTTGGTTTATTAATACGAAATTAACGCTTGTAATGCAACACTCTTATAATCAGAGGCTCTTCATCAGTTCTGAGTTCCAAAATCGTAAGTAAAATACAATGTTAATTTATAGATTATAGACTAACCATAAAGTTTTGATTGCTATAATTTATTTTTTATCTTCCTCCAATTTAGCACTTCATATTTTGCTTTGTTGCTTCGTTTATTGATCTGCCACTTTAACATTTACGGACATTACACAACACCAATACTTTTCATAAATAAGCTTCATAGTTGACTTAAATATATTGTCGATTTTACAGACCTTCTACTTTTTAGGTACGAGAAGTTTAGAGCGGGTGATTTTAACTCACTGGAAACTTTGTAAGCTTGTATCTCGTGTTAGTTCAGTATTGGGATGGCTCTTTGCATCTCTTCTCTTCTATTTAATCGCACAGCTGACTACATCTCTTTACTACATATATGTTTATATCAGGTATCCTAAAATAGCCAGAGTATCAAGACAGATAGGCTACTTCATGCTCTTCTCACTTCTTTTAGGACTTCTAGTAGTTCCAGCTTCTCAAACTTCAGACCAGGTCAGTCTTTATGTGTTATGGCAATAGTCTCTGCATAAGGTTCTTATTTCTTATAGTCCAGGAGATAGCGAGCATAATAAAAGTGACTATGACTAACATGCTAGAGTTTTGTCTAGTTAATCTTTTAGTCCTTTAGAATTTAGAATATGTAATCGTCTCCGGAACAAAGCTTGGCATTTGAAAAGACCGAAGGAGAGTGGCCATGTCCCATTCATTTTGGCGGACAATGAGCTTTTTATGATCCTGAGTACCAAATTTTGCAAATTTGAACATAGATTCAGCGCTCAACCCAAAACCTGGAATATCTTACGAACTGAGATAACCTGAAATAATTTTTTTTGCACATACATATATTTATAATTAAATTTTATAATTTAGTATTCTTATAGTTTTATTATTATAATTTTTTTTAGGCAATTACTACGAGTAAAATAATAATCAATTTCCTTTATAAGACAGAACAGTTACCCGTTTTCCAAAGAGAAGTATTAATAATTCCTTATATACAACAATTTTAAATACAATAATCCCTTGCTGTCCGTCGACTTTTTTACCTTAAACATATTTTTTATATAGAAATAAATCTATCAGTTGACAACTCCTTACGTAGATACATTACGTATAGTATTTTATAATTATGCCTTAAGAAATTTACCTTTTATTTACATTTTATTAATTGGAATTTAACCCGATTTACTATTTTCTCACATAACTAGATATTTATATTATCCATGTTTTTAGCTGTACTCTTGAATCTATTCTTCCACGGATAAAAAGGGATTATTTTATTATTAATTTAATTTAAATAATTAGCTTGAAATATTGATTAGATACTATTAAGATTACCAAGTAGGTACTTAAAGTAACAAGAAATAATTTTTGTGAAAAAAAACTTAGCAGTTAAATGTCAACGAACCCACTATAGACTTTAATTAATCCAAATTATAATTATATGTATTTTTTTTTTAGTCTTATTGACAATGCTAAGAGGCTGGGGAGAGTAAATCACAATTTTTAAGATCATATGTGAAAAAGATGAATTGGTGCAGAAACGAAAACATGTCCCCTGCCCTGTCAACATCTCACGCATGACGCATTTCTGTAAAAATAAATGTTAGGCAACCCCTTAAAATCAAACTCTTGGCTTTTGAGATATGCTTTTTTGGGGCAATTTTGTAATTTTCTGTTTTTTGTCTTCACATTGACCAGAATCAGAACATTTTTGGATACCTTTTTATTTAATTCCATTACGAAAACCAAAACCGGGCTTAACTTTTTTCATGTCTTAAATGTACGTCTGTCGCCACAGGTCTGACTTTTTAGGCGCGAAACAAGGGTAATGGATTTTTAAGACTCATATATGTATATTGATTTTATATGGTCTTCTTTAATATCTAGTTTGTTTTTATCTGTATTATTTATGTTTTCATAAAATGCTTGTTGTAATTTTAAATTTATTTTGTTTTAGCTGAAAATATATTTGAGACAACTACGATATCAAGAGGCAAAATTTAAAGCGCTTGGATTGGCAGAATTTGAAAACTCAATTATCGCCACGGTATTGTTTAATATTGGTTTTATTTTGTTGCCGTTTTTTTTTTTTTTTTTTTTTTACGATCAACACATTTTATCACATCATTAAGTTATTTATTATAGGGGGGGGGGGGGGAGGTCAAAATAAATGTTTTAAATCCACTGGCTGGTACCTCATTGCCTTTGATACTGGCAAGCTTTATACAGTTTAATCATGGTGACCATGAAAATAATTTGTAGTGGTTTCTCCAACAGATTTTATGAAAATCTATGGTTAAAATGTTTGGGTATTATTGTTAATAAAAATTAAAAATCTCATTCGAAACAAAAAATTATTTTATGAAAATCCTTAGCATTGTTGTCTTCATTTTATTTTTTTTTAGGGGTAAGGGGTAACAATATCAAATTCAATGCACTCAAAATTCAAATGGATTGAATATTTTTTAATAAGATTGATTTTACGTTCCTAAACTATCATTCAATACCCCTACATTATATTATTATTGCTATTTTTTATATGATTTTTTCCTTCTTTTTTCAGACCTACGGCACAGTTTCTATGTACTGGGCTATTCTAACACAATTCCAAGACACTGTTCCTGATAACGTTTGTTTAAATACTTTAGAGAACCATAATTTAAAAACTAATTCTTCAACTCCAGCTGCTGCTCATTCTCCTTGAGAATCATCCACTCTGTTTATGTACACTGTAAAGTGTACATGAAGTAAAATGTTCAATAATAATTAAATGTACCTAAGAAAACAAAAAAAAATTGGTTTTTGAAAAATTTCTATTTGTCGTCTGTGCAGACGCGTTGAGCCTAAACTAATGGGCCGATATAACGAAATTTGGCAGTCATTTAGAAGAATCATTCCCCGATGAGACATTGAGTAATGAATTTAGCTCTATATTTGGGGGCGCTACCACCTGAAAAAAATTATTTCTCGAAACCGTTACCTACGATGATTATGATAAAAAAAATTCTAAAATTTAGTCCATTTAAATCCAAAATCTGATGATATAAGCCATTTTCCCGGAAAAAAAATCTAGTTCCTAAGAAATTAGCTTTAAATGCGGACTGAAAGAGTTCGGGTTCGATTCCCCGCCATGAGATGTTATTTTTATGATGATGTTTGGCCACCCTGTTAGATTCCGCACAATTGATAATCCGAACCTCACACAACACTTATAGACTCACTTTTCATGTCTTTCCAGACTTATAGACCAGGCTAACAATGACAAACCTCAATTTAATAAGTTTCGAAAGAATGATTTAGTGTATGCATGGGGTTTGGTAGTCGGGTCTACAGCTCAAGTCAAGGGCCCTTAGCTGGTAATCGCGTTGCTTTCTCCGTTGAGCTCGACTTTAGGCTTCCCATTTTTGAAGTGTTTTTAGGGTCTAGGGTCTGTACACAAAACCTTATCCACGGCTACCTCATGAAGTGAAAGGAGAGACGACTAAAACATTTTGACTAAAAAAATTATAATATACATATTATATTGTGAATTAACAGTAGAACCGGAAGTGATAAGACCAAGCTGTCAAACCCTCTACAAAAAAACTAAGATAAATAAATAAAGAATAAAATCTAAGATATAAAATGGGGAAAGTCTAGCTAGATTATCCGACCCTCCTAACCCGTTTATTCGACTCAATAGGGGCGGTGGTTTGTCAGGAAAACGGATAATTCGTGGAAGTGTTTCACAAATTATTACACATTTTACGCATTTCACAGTTTTAATGCTGCTTATGTAAAAAAAAATGTGTAAGGTTCTCAAGCATTAGAAGTGAAACTTAAGTTCTAGAATGCATTGCTCTCTTTCATTTTTTGACAAATTTATTACATACATATTTCAGGATTAAGAAATGGTTATGGGAAATTTTATTGAAAAACAAAAATATATTGCTTGGCTAAGGCAACCACATTTATTCCAATAAAAATATATGTTTGTTTTGATTTGCTGGTCTTTAAATAGATATAATACAATTAATCTGTAAAAATGTTACACTTGGACGAGTCTCGAATCGCTAACTTCGTTACACGATTTCACTAAGTGAAAAAATACCGCCGCCAAAGAAGTTTCACTTAAAAAATACACTTATTCTGATAATGTATTTTATAAAATAATTTATAGATACGTAGTTTTAGCAAAATGTTTGTAATTGCCAATCTAGGCGGTATCTAGGAGGTTTATAGAAGTTTAATTTTTAAGTTTAGAGGTTTATAACCATTAGGTTATACATAATTATAATAATTAAATAGAGCTAAAACATTTAACATGAGATTTGATGTACTAATTGAACTTTAATTTCCGATTCATAAAGGAAATTTTAAGTATTAAATTTATATGACATATGATGGACGGGATACGAGTATAATATTTTATAGACCGTACGAAAAAAATCGAGATGTCTAAATCAAAAATAATAACTTAGGGCCTATCTAATTTTAAATCCAAATATGAACTAAGATCTGTATTTAGAATTAGAATCCTGTTAAAAACGAAAACATTTTTAATAACAACACTGCACTTTCTTTCAATAAAACAAATGCTTCAACCGCGGTTTTATCTGAATCATCTATTTTAATTCGAGTCAGTAAACTTTTACAGTAGTGCGAGTTTCTTCTTTAATTTAATTTTTACTAGTGTAGTACCCGGCGTTGCTCGCGAGTATTCAAAAATCAAAACATTGGTGGCTGAGAGAAGCTGTTTACGCTCTTAGCACACTCGCATCCTATCGCGTACTTTAATGAATAATGATGATGTTTTCCTTTTACAGTCCATAATTGTCTAATCATGTATTTCCTCCATAAAAAAAGTCACAATCTCGGGATGAGTACTTTTAGATCTAGATGTTGAAACTGTTTATATTACGTATCAATCGTAGATAAAAGAAAGTTCGTGTACGCGAAAGAAGAAGTGTAATGTTAGGAAATTATGTTTTGTTATTGTTTAGACAGACCTGTCATTGGGATGTTTTGATGTCAGATTCTGAGTTTGTTATATTATAATGTTATCTTGAATTAGTGTTTTATTTGTTATCTTATATTGGCGACGAGGATGTCAAAAGGAAAGAAGAAAGTTCGTTTTGAACGAGACAGTGTGGACAACGATGAAGAAGAAGGAAGACTGAAGGTATTTATGTCAAAATTTTCTTTTCATGCGTATGATAAGGATCAAGTTAGGTGGGACAGTTATATTTCTCAGTTTAAAAGGGCTTGCCGGGTAAAAGGCTTAGGAGGTGAAGATAGNATTTGCAACTTCATATTATATTTCATAATAATAATAAAGTCGAAGGAAATTGACTAACACAATTTTTGAGTTTCCAAATAGGTATGTTAATAAGTTTCTTTAAAAGCAAATTTACGGAATAATAATCAAGGTGAACAAGGGGTCCAGGCTCCTGTTGCTCGATGTTACCCTTGATTTTAAATTTCTATTTCAGTTTTGTTTACAATTTTGATGAACATTTTTGGAACTTTTTAATAAAAGCTACGTTTTATGATATGGGCTAAGACTAAAGGTTTTTCGACTCTTAATACAGTTGATAGTTGATACAGTACTATGTATGTAGGTCCTGGACTTGTACAGAGTACTGTATCAAAAAGTTCTATTCCTTCTTAATTTAGTTTTAATGTAAGGTCTTATAATATTTTGTAAAAACAATTACTAGTTTTTTTTTGTTAATATATGTTTGGTAATTAGCGTTTTAGGAACGATTCTAATAAAAATAGTTCAGCTCATTACCTAAACCATGCTCCTTTAGGAGGAAACATAAATAGAGGTGTAACAAAACAGAAAGTAAGGACCTGGAGGCCGATTCTGTAACTTTGACCTAGCGATGTTAATCGCTTAGCTAAGAAAAAAACTCGAAACAAATCGCCCGGGTCGGCTCGGTCTTGCTTGGCGTTTAAAGTAAATAGCCCCATGCTAATACATGTATTTGTTTCTCAAGTGGAATCGGCCTCGCTCGGTCTCGCACGCAGTGTGAAAGCCGCCTTACATTCTTGGAAGTTAAAACATTGATTGATTGCAAAATAGAAACATTGTTTTATTAATCCCCCAAATTTTTCTCGGAGCGCAACATGCGCTTTGAACCCTGCTGCTGGCACCCTAGAGAATAATTAAATAAAGTATTAACAGTGATAAGTGAATACCATATGTATATGTTCATAATATTATGTACATTTATGCAATTTTTGTTTTTTTGTTTTTTTCTTCTAAAAAAATCAATGATGTATTTTACTGTAATATCTATTTCATTTTCTATCCCTAATACCTTTATCCCTATTTGGTGCCCTCGTCAGTTTTGGTGCCCTCATCAGTTATTTGGCGCCACCTGCAGCCACGTAGTTCGCAGGATTCACAGTCTGGCCCTGGCTTTTAGAATTAATTATTGAGGCTCGAATTTAAAAGTTAAACTGTAAAATGGCTGTATGGAACATGTTTACATCATAAGAAGTCACTATTTAAACATTTCAAGGTTCCAAAGTCCAAAATGACACAATATAATATATAATATTTTCCACCATCAAAGAAAATTCTCTACCACTCGTTTGGTGATTTTAACGTCCTCAGTTTCAAGATTTATATTTGTTATAGTAATAGAATGATAGATAATCATTTACTTTTAACAATCAAAAACAAAAGAACCAATTTTTTTTTCCATAACAAACGTGATAGTATGCATATGTAGTAAGATTATGTATATGCTTAGGTGGATTAAAAATATACTTCATCTCTATAAAGTCCAAAACGGAACTCACAGGAATTGTGGAGGGGGTAGGTGGAACTATTGCAGCCCTCAGATAAAGAGGGAGGGGGATATGGGGGAAGAAATTAATTGAACTTATTTTTAAAAGATTGAATTTATCGAGATGCTACATTTTAATTTTTTTTTTTTTTTTTTTTTTTTAAGTAAAAAGGAACAGTTTAAGAAAACCGAAGTAAATCGGACATTTAGAAATAGGTGGAGCAAATAGTGCAGATTTAACCCTCATAATTAGGGCTAGGATTTGAGCATATTTGCATATTTTTTTCCTGAATAGTACTCATTGAAAGAAGCCTTTTGGTGGTATTTTCACCTTTCTGGCACCAACAGAATCTAAATTTATCAAGCATATAAATGCATAAAACCACTGTTTTTATAATACCATATAAATACATATTCTTTTGGTTTTTCGTCAAAATGGTTTGTTTTTATTCAAATCCCCCCCTCCCAATTCGGGACCTGACCACCACGAAAGTTCAGGCTGCTTCTGAAATGAGGACTTGACATTGACGCCATGCTTTCGTAAAATCCTACTTAAACGTTATTTCTGAGGTCATCCTTTAGTTAAAATCCCGAGGGATGGAGTTGTTTGAAGTGGAGTCATCTAAAAAGGCAACTCGGGGCCTGGAGAGACTGGACAAACCTTGAAAAATTTGTTGTTGTTTTTTAAATGAATTTAAAGGATCAATTTATCAAAATTTAAATAGTGCAAAAGGGGGGACATAGCTTCTAAACACATGTACTTGGTTGCCATTTGGAATTTAAAAGTTAGATTAAAAATTTCTTTTTGTAGAACATGTATATGTCATAGTCATAAGCTTCGTGTGGAAGAGGCCTTAAAAAGTCTTCACACAGGCAGTCAAATAGTTGAATCAACTACAGTCCCCTCGAGTGAAAAAGGCCTTACTCCCTTATAATTTCATAGTGCACCTAAATACACATCCGACCTGACAGTGAAACTAAATATTCCACTTATAAGAAAGAATTACAGCTTCTGCTGCATTTATTAAAATAATTAAATATTCCCCTTTCATAA
This sequence comes from Gerris buenoi, assembly GCA_001010745.2. NCBI lineage: Eukaryota > Metazoa > Arthropoda > Insecta > Hemiptera > Gerridae > Gerris > Gerris buenoi. Next base: position 132,043 of record KZ651996.1, on the reverse strand, counting down.
AGATATGAATTATGAAGACAGTTGCCATGGTGCACTCATATAGGCAAAATATAGTACTAAAAAGAGAAAACTGAACTATATCCTGTTATATCCTACTTCATAGTACTATATTTAAAAGCATCACATTTTTCATGTCGTTTTTGAGTGACAGACATTTCTTCAGTCCCCCAGCCCAAAAATGTATATTTATGTTGAAAGCAAACAAAATTATTTGTTTAAAGTTGTAGAATTAAGGTGATGAACAGGTACCTCAAGGATAATCTTAATATATAAAATCCTAATACCATTGACACTGACTTATCACAAATACCTCTGGAACTATTATAGACCTATGACCATGGAAGTTTTTAGGTAAATTCCTCTTACCCCTAGGGTGGTTACTAAGATATCTTTTATGATCAGCTATCTTAAATAAAAGTGGCAACCTGTAAACCCATTACCTGACCTGACTCAATAATAAAGAATAATATATTAGGCCATCACCTCCATGCATAATTATTTATTATACAACTACACAAACAATAATTTGAGCCATAAACTGTAACTTTATTTCCTCCATATTTATTTAACATAACTCTTTTATTATGATCAATAAAAAATAATGAAACACAAACATATTGCGATAAAATATGCTTAAGATTAAGGTGATTAACAGGTATCTCAAGGATAATCTGTATATATCAAATCCTAATACCATTGACACAGTCTTAACACAAGTACCTCTGGAACTATTAGACCTTGACCATGACATTTTTCATTGTGTTGTGCAGGGCCGCTTTTAAGCACAGGCTACATAGGCTGCAGCCTAGGGGCCCGCACCACAAGGGGGCCCGCACCACAAAAAAGAAAAAAAGAATTTGTCAGACAAAGGGAGCGTTTCAGAAACACACTTTGCAAGACATAAGAACATTTTGGTTTCAACATAGATATATAGATAGAAGCTCGTTTCGCACGCTTCATTTAAATGTAAAATGTACATGAACGAGGTGTTTCTAGAGGTCATTTGCAACAAATCCTGGTTTTGTCCAACTGTGTTTTTTTTATTTTCTGTTAAATAATTTAAAAAGACCCGTATGCATATAAAGGGCGACCCGCGAAAAAATGTCACAACGAAATTCTATAGGCGAATTCAACAAAAAGTGACGAGTAAGTATATGTCCATTTTAAAATAATATTCGAAACTTTTTTCAGAGTGTATCACGAAAATTCCCAAAAAATGCATAATATCTCAAAAACTAAATGAGACAGAGAAATTGGGCTAAGGTAAGGAACAATTATAAAGAGACTTTTCACAATCACTCATTTATTTTCAAATTATCAGCTGCTAAACATCTTTTAAGTCCTGTTACATTTAAATATGTTAATTATTTAAAATTCCACCATGAAATTCAAGCGCTTTATACCCTGGCGAATTCAGGAAAAACTTCTGCTTTTCATAAGCTTTTAAATGGTATAGTTAACGTCTAACGTTTAAGATCAACGGAAAAGTTTTTTAATAATGGTGGATTAAATGTTACTAGGCGTGAAATTATTCGATTTCGTCAGGATCTCAACCAATTCTTGTACAAAAGCAAAAATAATGTCCCCAAACGAAAATTGAGAAAAAAGTTAATCATGATGAGTTGATAGTTAAAGAAGATGGTTATAGTAGAATGAGTCCCAAACCCATTTATTTCGGCCTACTCCATTTAAAATATTATGAAATTGAAGTTGAAATTTTACATGCCTTTTTCAATTCTACTTTAGAAGTTTTATTAAAATCGTTACATTAGAACGTATGACATTGGTAAAAACTTTTTTTTTCTATTTTAAACGTTTAGGTCCACTTTAATAAATTTAGCACTTCTTTAACACTTCATAGCGACGCCGGTGTTTGTTTAAATAAAAAAATTGTTTGTCTCGCTAAAATTATGAAGTTAGAATTTTTTCCCGTCCTGAAATTCCAATTTTTACATTAATTTGAAGCTTACGTTTACGCGAGCGTTGCACGCGAACGCTTGGGTGGATAATGTTGTCCAACGAACTTACCCTGGGCATTAGACAAATGAACATGTGTACCACATTTAAACTATAATCGGTCATCATTTAGTCAAGTTATCGTATCGGTTGACAAAACTGGCCGTCGCGGTTTGTGTCGGTCGCTTTTTTTCCGGATTTACTTGCGGGCTCCAGACGCTGTAACGTGTCATTTTTAACTTCGTTTCAAATACACTATTCTTGAACATTTATCCTTAAAATTCTCAAATACTACGCGTCCTAGCATAAAAAAACCTTAAGGAAACCTTGTAAATAATATAGTTTTTCATTGAATGATGCCCTTCCAAGCTCTGTAAACAAACCCCTGATTTTTAGCTAAGTTTAAAGTTCTACGTCCCTGTTACTTTATTAGTCAATCCATTAAGAAGATCTTCATCAACGTTCTAATTCCTAAACGATTTTGCTGTAGAGGACTAGAATTAGTATTATTCGATTCCCTACATGATTTGCTTTAAGGTGTTTTATGGTTTTTATATAAACTTTAACTATACCACTCAAAAGCTTGTCAAAAAATGTTTTTCACGAATTCGCAACATTACTAAGATCCCTCAATTAAGAGTTAAAAGCTCAGGAATTTTATAGTCAAATTCTAACAATTTTTTTAAAATGTGACATGACTTAAGATGCTTAGCAGCAGATAATTTGAAAATAAATTAGTGATTAAGGTTAGTTTATGCTCTTTGAACTTTTCTCTATCTCATTTAGTTTTTGAGATAATATGAATTTTTTGGAAATTTTCTTGAAACACTCTGAAAAAAGAAATAAATCCATATCTCGAGAATTACTGAGAACTGGGCATATGCTTACTCGACATTTTTGTTGAATTTGCCTGTAGAATCCACCATTTTATCGTGGATCACCCATTATATGCATACAGGTTTTTTTTATTATTTAAAAAAAAAATAAAAAACCACAATTAGACAAAACCAGTAGGAAGCTTAGCCGAAATTATGTAGGGGGCCCGCACCACAAGTCCAGCCTATGGGCCCTCAGATCCTAGAAGCGGCCCTGGTGTTGTGATAAAACAAACAAATGATTTGAAAATGCACAAAATAACATAAATAAAATGCACAATTCGTACTTAATATTATTATAGTCTTCTGAGACACAAAACCATAAAAATAATCAATTATTGGCACTTGAAAATATATAATTAACAATAAATATTATAAAAAGTCTAAGCGAAATTATAGTTTAATCAGATGGGTTTTCTTTATCTTTTAAATATATATTTTTCTTTATATGTAATTAATATTTAGATTTTAAATTGAAACATTTTTTAAAAAGAATTGAATTCAGTAAAAAGTTGTACCTGGGATAGAACTATTGATAAAAACTACAGATAAAGATAAAAACAAACAAAATGCAGTGAACAAAAAAAAAAATTAAACAGTTTCAATAGGATCTCTATCCATAGAGGAAACCTTTACATCAATAGTAGGAAAATTAGAAATAAAATGTTCTCTAAAACATTTAAGGAAAGGTCGCTCTGAATCACTGTGGTTTGTAAGAATAACAGAAACTCCACGATGAGAGGCATCTAGGAGGTCATGATGGAACATTTCACCAGTTACAAACAGATCAGCATTAATACCTTTCAGCAAGGAACCTCCTGAACCAGCAACTAGGGCTACTGTCTTTATTATACTCTCTGAAAATAAACATTTATTTATTAACTCAGTGCTAAAATATTAGATTATTAAGAACTGAAAGAGGTAATTTTCAGTGATGATAGAAAGTATAATAGTTCTACAGTGTCCCTTGATAGGTACTGAAGAGGAAAAATTATTTATTTGTTGGTTTTTGAGAAAAAGTAATTCTTCAACGAAACTCCCGCTTGTTCGCAAAACCACAAAAAAGTGGTATAATAATTATATTATACCACCATTATTTCTTGATAATTTTTACCAAGTGTTCAATTATAGAAAACTTTAACAAATGACCAAGAGTAATCTGCATTATATTTGAAGGTAACAAAAAATATAATTTTAAAAACATGTTTCAGAATAGAACAAAGTTTATACAATTTGTTTTCTGAAATGAAACAAAAAAAAACAAACTTACTTATCAAATAACAAGCTAACACTTAAATACAAGTAATTAATAATTATAATCTTTACAATTAAAAATTCAATGTCACAAAAATCTCATATATATATATATATATAT
>KZ651996.1:79952-102931 GCA_001010745.2 Gerris buenoi | reverse complement strand
TTAAATATTCCTTTTAGTAGTTATTGGATCGAGAATTTTCTAGATTTTTTCATTGAAAACTCATGAATAATATGAGAAAAATCCAACTTAGAAGCCAACTGGTGCTCAATGCTAAGTGTAGCCAATGAGTTCAAACGTTCCTGACCCGTTGAAGCTCTCTCCCAAGTCTTAAGCCGGTTTCCAAGCTTGCTAAATGCTCGCTCAGCTGATGTTACTGAAACTGGCGCGGTGCAAAAGAGGCGTAAAGCTATACAAACATTCATAAAAACAGATTCCAGTTGCTTTTCACAAATCTGGTTCAACAGTTTAAGTGGACTGAAACTGGAACACTGTCGAGGAAATGTTTTTCAAATGAAATATTTCATCAATAAAACATGTTGATAAGTCACTTTCATAAGTTTTAACTAAAACAGCAGCCTTTTCTCTTAAAATGTTTTTGTTTAAATCACTGAACCTGAGTACGGGGCTGAAAAGATCACAAAAATAATTACCCGTGGTAAATCTTTCACTAAGTTCTTTTAACAGAAAGTCCAAAACAAGGAACACAACTTCATTTCGGAATGTATCCTCAGGCGTAGGTTGATTTGGTTTGGAAGATTTTAAAGAAGAAACTCTTTTTGCAGGGAAAGATGTTGAAATTTTTAACACCTCTGCAATCAGTCTTGCTTCTTGAAAAATTTTATCTGATGAGTCTCATAGTAGTTGTGTATCCCCCTGAAGATCATTGATTAAGGCCATTTCAATGTCGAGGGATATGGCTTTGCTCTGGAAAATAACACTTTTTTCATCTATAGAAGACAGGACTTTATGCCAAAATATGGTCATAACGAGTCCCTCGAATGAAGAAAAATAGTTTTTCAATCCAATCACTACGTTGAAAACAGAAGGTTTTAAAGTGTTTGACATGTATTGCAGAACTCGATCAAGAGCTTTCAGAAGTCCAGGATAGTGTTTTGCCACTGGGCGTACTGCTTCAACTCGCTCTGACCAACGAGTTTCTGATAGTCGTTTTAAAGACAAGGGCACTTCTTCCAGCAAAACCTCCCATCTTCCCGGGCTGTGAGAAAAGAAGACATATAAGCTCTCTAGGTTACCAAAGAAAGTAACAACTTGATGACATATTTTTGCAGCATTTACGCCAACTCTGTTTAAGGAATGTGCAGCACATGGCGTAAAAAACGCAACCTTGTTCATTTCCAGAATTCTAGATTTAACCCCTTTTATTTTGCCGCACATATTCGACCCACCATCATAACCTTGGGCTCTGCAGTCATCAAGAGGTATTTTGTTCTCCTTAAGCTGCGATAAAATTTCTCCTGTTATATCTTCACCAGTTTTTTCGTTAAAGTTCAAAAATTTAACGAATCTCTCGTATATTTCAAAAAGGTTAGTATCTTTGTCTCGGTGAACATACCTCAAAACTAAAACGTTTTGTTCTTGGTGTGACACATCTGGCGTTGCGTCTACGATCAAACCGAAGTAGATCGCTTCTTCTCTCTCTTGAAGGATGGTTTTTAGGACATGGTCACCACACAAGGCTATAAATTCATTCTGGCTTTTCCACGATAAGTAGTGAGCCTGGCCCTGCATTGACTTTCCTGTAAGCTGCAGGCACTTGACTTTTGCCAAATGTTCCCTAGCTACCTCGTCATACTTAGCAATAACTTCAAGAACCCCGAGGAAATTTCCGTTCCTGACGTCTCCGATAGTGGCATTTTCTCCTCTAAAAGGCAAACCTCTTGAAGCTAAGAATAAAGTTACTTGTAAGATTCTTTCTAAAACAGCTTTCCATCTTTCGGCTTCACATAATATTTGATTTTGCATTACTTGATCAATGCCTTTACCTTTTAGAGATTCTTGTAAATATTTCCACTTACAATACATTTCCCTGTGGTCTTGGCTACGTTCGTGCGAAGGAAGTTTATCATACAGTTTTTTCCACGGAGTATCTTTTGGCGAAAACCCTGTCATTTTACTTAAATTACTTCGGGAAACAACAGAGGTACTTCCAGAAAAAAGAAGACAAGGAAAACAATGGAGAGTTTCTTTAGTGTGACTCCACACAAGCCAATCACGGGGTAACACCTCTCTGTTGTTGTTTGACTTAGAGCATAACAAATATTGTTTGAACTTTTTTCCAGAAACATCAATTGGAAAAGATTTAGTAAGATTTGCAAAATCTTTAAATTGGCAAGCGTGACGGACTATCTCCTGTCTAATATGGTCATTTAATGTAGACGGCCAAGTTCCTGGGTCAGTATAGTTTATCTCATTATACTGCATTATATCACTATCATTACAACTATTTTCTAGGTTTGCTTGACAAACACTTTCATAGACAGTGTTGTCAGTTTTAATCTCAATAATGTTAGGCTCACTTTGGGCGTTGGTTAAAAGTCCAATCTAGAGGAAGTAGTAAAACTTAAGCCTACCTGTTCATTAATACCAGATGTTGACGGAACTGCCAGATCTAAAGTAGTTGCAGAACTAAAGTCTGTGTAAGAGGATGATGGGACTACAAAATTCGATGTTGATGCGGTATTACCCTTATCTGTTACATTTTCCTTTTTAAAAAACTTGAAAATTTCTTGCCGACCGGCCTTATCGCTTGCTTCTCGTTCTGCCTTTTGTTTCCTCTTAGTAGCTCCAGATTTGTGTTTATAGGTGGAGGTCATTTTACTGAACTTGACTAAAGCTTTACTTTCGTACAGAAATTACGTTTAATCAGGGTCGTTATTAATGTTTGTTTATAGTCACTGATGAGAGCTTCAAAAAGCCTGAAGGCTGCTTTCATAAGTAAACAAGAGACAGTTTTTTTTCTAATCCTTCTATAATGTTCTTAGGTCAAATAAACAGGCCCTTTTCGATAATTTATTTTCTAAAACTACAAGAATAATGATAGAATTTGTTTATTTTTCTACTTAGTCCAACTTATCACCACTTACATAAATTAAACGTGCACTGGAACAGTTGACACAAGACTGACTGGCACATACAGCGGGATGCCTGGGATTCACATAAAGTAAACGTATATTAAAACAGTATGCACTAGCACTAGACTGATTACTGATTGAAATGTACTGAACAGAGGGATGTTTTGTCGCCGGGGAGGTTAGGAGTGGATTCATACTGCTCAAAGGTGAAAGCACAACTGTCCATCTACAATATTATTAACTTCAAATATTATGTTGTTAAACTCAAAATATCGTAAAATAATAAAAAAGGGACTGCCGAGCCGGGCGATCGCTCTTACCATGTGTTCATGTCCATACGCCATAACGCCCCACTACCTGCAAAAGCACGTCCGAGTCTCGGATGATAGTAGAGAATACCGTTTTTTTCAGAGCCCGGTCGGACTAAAGCCCATCTGAGAGTCGTGTGGCCTGACTTATGCCTCTCTATGTACTTCTACTTTACCCGTAGCCCGGACCAGACTTGGACACTCGGACGAGCGTTGGTCCGGACCGTGTGTCCCCTGCCTAATGAGTACAGTATAACCCCACCTTTATTAGGGCCCGGGCCCCGGGGCAGTGGCCCCAGCAGCCCCCCCCCCCTATGTGGCAGCCCTGTCTAGGGTACTACTTAAACAATACTGTGTGGCCTACGGACCCTCGCTGTGTGCTGACCAGCACACACTTGACCTGTTTATTTTGTTTAAGTTTCTGTTTTTACCAATGTTATACATCTATTTAAAGGTCTAGAAGTGTAGAAAAAGAATATGCAACTATTGAAATAACATATGTAATATTTTCAAGATGGCGCCCAATATGGCGGATGACTAAAAAAAGTTTTTAGTTACCATGGCATGTTATACATCAATTGTAAGGTCTTGAAGTGTAGAAGAGTAATATGCAACTATTACACTTAATAATTTTATCTTAATTGTACAGAAACCGGTGATTATCGCCTCCCGAACTTACGTGAAGCGTGCCTTACTTGTTTCTACCTGCTTTGATGTACCGTTTTGAACTTCTTGATGCAGTTTTGATTCAGTTTCATTAATTTCCTCTTTTGACTTTCTCATATAATATGGGGAAATATCGTAATGGTGTAAAAACTCTATGTTGAGATTTACTTGTCTTGAGGTCCCTTGAGTCCAAAAAAGTAGGTTTTAAAAAATGTCTGCCTGTCATCTGTGCAGATGGGTGGAGCCTTAACTATTGGGCCGATTTTTACAAAATTTGGCATAATTGTCCAGAAAAATCATACCCCGAGGCGAAAGTGGGAAATGAGTTTTAGCTCCAAATTTGGGGGCTCTACCACCAAGAACTCTGAAAACAATTATTTCTCAATAACAGTTTCACGATTTTGATTAATAAGTTCTAAAATGTAGTCCTTTTAAATACGAATCTAACGATATAAGCCGTTTTTTTTCCCAGAAAAATCTAGTTCCTGAAAAAATAGTTTTAAACATTGATGGAGTGAGCCTGTTTTGATACCCTGTCAAGGAGAAGTTATTTTTATGATAAAATGTTCAATAATTACAAAAACTCAAAAACCAATAAATGGAAAACACTGCGCTAAGTAATTATGAACTCTTATATGAGAAAGTTTGTCGGACCATTTTTTTTAAGAATGAAAAACTGAAAACCACGAGACCCTAGGTTTTTATATTTTTATCAGCAAATGCTCCAGATTTTTCAGAGTTGCCAATTTTTTATATTTCCTCCAGCTTTTTAAGGGGAAGGAACCTTCAATGTGATATTGTTTTTTTATTTATTTATTTATTTTTTTTTTTTATTGGATTGTTTTTCTTCCTTTGTTGTAAATATTCAACATTATTTCCCCCAGAATGTAATGGAAATTAGGATATAAAAAAAATACAGACATTGAAGCACCATTATGTAAACGTATCATATATACCTCTTTAATTTTCCTTATGTTTTACATAACAAAGACTACAAAAATAATACATGCGAATAAAACTTGCATGGACGAAGTATTGGATCAATCATTACATAAGAACAATAATATTATTTTCATTGTATTTTATATTATTTTTTCAAATTATATTTATTCGTTTAATTAGAAATTTGATATTTAAACGTAATAAATGCAATCAATTTCTTTAATTTTTTTTCTATTCAGATTACAATTTGATTTATTAAATATTAATATATTTTTAACATAGAATGTAATACGTGACTGAAAATAATGGTTTAAAATTTCAAATCCATAAGCAGGAATCGTTTAAAGATTCCAAATTAAACTGAGAAGAACTGAAGCTATAACTATATTTAATCACAATAGGAAATATTTATAAAAAGGTTTTAATAATTATCCTTAAGCTTTCAAATCTCTCTGTATTAGATATATTATTAAAATTTGTCAATAAATAGATTGATTTTATAAAGAGCATATTAATTCATACTCTACAGTTTTATTTACTATTAATATTTGATGCAGTAATTGATGTTGGTCAAATAATTAATCTACTTACCCACTTCAAAAACTTTACAGATTCAATTAAATACATATTTTTATTATTTTTTTTTATTTTATTTTATTTTTTTTTTTGTTCAACTAAAGGTTAATAAAGAAATTAGCTAAACTTTTTTTCTTAGGACTAGTTTTAATTCAACTGCCTTTAATTACTTAATTTTTATTCAGTTAAATTAAAAAAAAATCATATTTTTTAATGTACACTACATTCTGGATTACCAATTTTTTTTTCTATGAAACAATTTTTATTAATTTCTCATATTCATAGTATAATATAAAGAGAAATTATTGTGTATGCAAAAAAAATCACTGGTTAAGTACTTGCACCCAAGTACTTTTTAGGTTTTTGTAGGTTATTAGGTATATACATTATTATATGCTGAAAAAACATTTTATTCCCCCTATATGAGATGTATGAAAACCCTATATGAAATTAAAAAAAAATATATATACATACATATATAGTTATTTATGTAACTAGGCAGCAAAATGGAATTTTGCTGACAAGTTTTTAAGTTTTAGTTCCAAGCCAAAGGCGAGGATAGGCTAAACAAATTTACTGCAGAGGTGACCCAAGGCAGGAAATTAACTATTTTACTGACGAGACGAAGCCGAGTCAGGAAAATTACATGTTGACTGACGAGGCGAAGCCGAGGCAGGAAAATGTTAATGGTAATCTTTAAACGAGTCAGGAATGTTTCCTTTGCTGCATAGTTACATACAATATTTTATCTACTAACGGCAGAAAAATTAAACTAATATTATTATATTCCCTTTTTAATATATAAAAGATTTAAAGAAATTAAATTTGTAAAAAAACGAAAGTTTGAGTCATCAAGAAAACAAAACAATTCAGAGTTGCCACTTTTTTTTATTAACAACTGTTTTTTATCTCATTTTTTAGCGATTTTGTTTCAAATAATCATTGTAACATAGTAAATTTTTTATCACTATTATTATTTAAGTTATTTTCACCCGGTAGGAACGAAGTTCCTTACGCTTTTCATTAAATATAAATTATAATATCAATTTTTTTATTATAAATTACAGTTCCAAAATTAGTATACAATACTAACTACTTATACATTGTGGAGTTAGAAAAGAGACAACATTAAAAGTAACTAATTATTTGTACTAGCGGAGTTAAGGCAAAAGTAAATTAAAAGCTTTTTATTATCTTTTAAGCGAGCGTCTTTCAATAAATAATGTATTAATTTACGAAAATAGACTCCAGCGCACTTATTTTTTTATTTTTTTTACTATTTTTTTATTTTATTTTATTTTTAAATAAATGAAATACATTTTTACATTTTTGGTAGTATTCATACTACGGAACATTTAAATTTTAATTTAAATCAAATTATAATTAATATTAACTACGGGAAACATACAGAGAAAAATAGGCCTTTGGAAATTTAGAGGCCCGTGGTTAAAATCCCGGTGCTGGAGTCTATTTTTCTCTGTCTGTCTCCCAGTGTTAATAATGATTAAAATTTGATTTAAATTAATTTAAACTCTCCGTAGAATGAAAACTACCAAAAACATAAAGATTAAATAATGTATTGTATATTGAGAAAAAAGTTAATGAAGAATTTATAATTAAAGCAGATGGATGTAGAGACGGAAAAGAACTGTNTAGGTCCGCTTTAAAAATATATATATAATAAATATATATTAATAAATTTAGCCATCTTTACCACACCATAGCAGTGTCGGTGTTTGTTTGACTAAAAAAATGTAATTAAAAAAGTTGTTTGTCTCATTAAATAGATGAAGTTAGAATGTTATCCTGTCCTAAAATTCCAATTTTAAATTTGAAGCTTACGTTTTTCGCGAGTGTTGTTAATTAACACTAGGGCGGATAACATTGATAAACGAACTCAACCAGGGTATTGGTAAAATGAACATGTGTACTAAATTTCAACTAAATCGGTAATCATTTACTCAAGTTATCGTCATCGGTAGATTTCGTGACGCTTTTCGCGTGATGGTGATTTTGGTAGTTTTTTTTCGGATTCACTCCCGGGCTCCAGAACGTGCCATAAGGAACTTCGTTCCAAAAAAAAATTAAAGACCAGCTTTTACCTCGAACTTTAAAGTTGTTAAAGAGGAACAAAATAGATAGTTATTTCTATATATTTTTTATTTTTCTTCTTATTTATATTAATTCCTTGCCCCAATTAACATTTTTTGTTGACACTTTTCTTTTTGATGACTTTCATTACAATCTAAAACATTATTCTAATTAGTGACATCTCCACTTAAGTGGAATTATTTTTATAAATATTACAAATACATAAAATAGCTTGAAGAGTACACATAGCTGGCTTGTGCTGGAAATTTTCCAATTAACATAGCTAACTAAATTACACTAATTTTCCCAAAATTACACTATTTTAAGGGTTTCATAAATCCTCCTCGAAACCCTTATACTAAAAGGATGATGTGTCTGTCCAGATGTGGCTCTTTGGTTCATATCGCCTTAACCATTAAAGCTAAAATTTTAAAATCCTGCACAACTTTTTGCTTCACACGTAGGAGAAGATAGGTATTTTTATTTTTATTTATTTTTTAATTTCCCAGTGGGTATCAAAGGAAAGCTGCTAGAGAACAGATTAAAATGTTAAGTATAATTTATTAAACTTTGCATTATTTTTTGTTTTATGAGTTGAAATATACAAAAAAAAAAACAAAAAAAAACTACCAAAAAAATTTTGTTACCTCGTCATTATCACCGACAAAAAACACTGTGAGCCCCTGGGGGATTGAACCAGGTTTTTGTTTCTGTTTTGTTCTTTGGGTGTGAGGTGGGGAAATAAAAAAATAATAAATAATTCTTTTTGTTAATTTCATAATAAGATAACATACATTCTTAATAATCTATAAATCCCTAAAAAGTGCTTGGATGAGAGTTCTTCCCTGTATTTTTTTCTGCTCTATATTGCATCACTACTGATCACCTATTAAATTAGTCAATCTATTTAATACTTAAATGCTAAGCATATAGGCTCCTAATCTTGTTTTGAAAAAGATATTCAATTAAGAAGTGGCTGAAACAAAAAATAATTATTTTCTTAAAAAAATAAAATAAATAAATAAAAATAAACAAGTTGAAATTTACTAGATGATCCTGAAATTATTTATTCAAGCTAAATAAAACCTTTTCACCTTAACTGAATATTTTATGAGCTGACTTTCAGTTAATCAAAAGAAAAATGAGTATAGTAGGAAATCAATCTAAAAAATATCAGATACTGTTTTTCTACTATAATAGTGAAGAACATAATACCATATAAAATTTCATTGATTACTGAGAATCAAACCACTGATGTTCTAACGAATGTTCTAACTGAGCTACATGTGAGGAATGGTGTTTTAACTTATAACAAAGTCCCCTGGAAAGCAAGGGATCTGCAATTTGATTCCCAGCCCCAGCATTAATATTTTTGCATTCTTCTTCAAATATGACATAGTTTTACATACATTGGTTGATGTTGCATACGTATACATGCCGTATGTATGGAAATGGAAATAATTACAAATATCCTACACCTAGGCGTCAATGTAGCATATCTGGGGTTTCAAGAAAAAGTATCCAATAAATAATGCAAAAAAATAAATAAATAAAATTGCATATTGATCTTTTGGGGCCACTTGTATAAAAAATTAAAAAATAAGCAATTATTATATTTATGTAAAGTTTTTCTCATTTTTACTTGGTTATTTATGTAAAAACTTTACAAAAATATAATAATTGCTAAATTTTTCAATTTTTTATACAAGTGGCCCCAGATACAAGGGCCCATTAATTAATTTAATTCTTACAAACGAAATGTTTCATTTTTAATACAATATTTAGTTTTTTTTTTTAAAAAATGCATTTATATTCCTGTAATGAATGTGCTTTAGTGAGCAGTAAAAATTTTATAAAGTATATTTACAAAAATGGATTTTCAAATTTTTGAAGTGATGGTATGAGACTTTTTGTATGTTACTCATCTAAATTATGTTATTGCTTAGTAAACATATAATCGACTAATGAGGGCATTAAATGAAAAAATCTCTAATAATTTTTCTTACTCCCTTTAATCCAAAATTTGTTTTAAATAATTTTTAAAAATCCATATTTTCAGTCATATAAGTAAATATATATATACTCTGATTCAATCTCTTTCAATGTATATATACATATAGATTACATTTATTAATAATAATAAATAAAAGAAAAAAACATTTAGTCCGATTTTAATAATACATATAAATTATACTTTCAATTATTATTTAATTTTAGCTATAACGTTTCATAAAATCTTTGTTATTTTAAAATATTGAGGTAACATCACATTATTATGTGATGGAAAAATAAACAAAAAATAAAAATAAAGTTTTCTTTTTTTATACATACATATTCAAACAGATTTACACCAATTTTAAAGGTAAAATATACAATCTTTTATATCCAAAGAAAAAAAAAATCAAACTTATTAACTAAATATCACAAAGAGACACAAAAAATAAATGTATAAATTGACCATAAAAATAAAAATATACGTAGAATAAACAAAACACCGGAGAAGAAATAATCAATTTAGCTACTTCAAATACAAATATTTTAATTACTCTAAGGCTTAGGCAATAAAAAGTCATGGATTTAACAACATGTAGCTATAAAATTATACAATATATGTACACTTAAATATTACAATGTTTCAGTATACTAATAGTAATATTCAAATTTCTTTTACATAAATAAAATGTCTTTATAGTAAATAGTCCAATTTTCATACAAATAATTCTTAAATCAAAAAACCACATTTTCTACTATTAATTTATGTGGTAACATGAAAATTCAAACTTTATGCTTACAAAAAATAAATAAATCTCAAAAAAATAAAACATACACTTATTTTAAATATTAGGTAATGGGTGGGCTCTTTACAAAACAATAAATGCCCAAAATTTGTGCTTAAAAATAGGAAAGAAAAAATTTACTTAATTTTTTTTTAAGGTAGGTTATATAAAGAGGGTATGTATAAAAGTTTTATGATTTAAAAGATTAAAGTTTATCAATTTACTGCAAAATAATACATAAAGTGAAATTCAAATAATATAGATAAATGATTGTAGTGATCAGCAAACCATAAAAATAACTAATAAATTACTGCTTCACTAATGCTCATGCATTTCTCCTTACAATAATTAAGTTGTACTCTCTGCATAATTATTGTTTTGCAATAATGATACACAAATTATTGTCAGAAACTAAATTTACAATAGTTACCAATTACAGTAGACCACTTTAATCTAACATTATTATCAATGAACTAAAGCAGGCATTAATCAATAAATCAAAATTAATCTATTTTTGGTTTTTGACCCTCAAGAGAGTGAAATATTGTTATACTGATAGATCACTTCATTAATAACAAATTCACAAATAAACAGTGGTTTCAAATTAGTATTCGTTATAATAATTCTACTGTGGTTTGAAAAAAAAAATTATTTAAGTTTCTCTGCTAGTTTTAAGAATAAGTAACTTAAAAAACTCTCAATTAATTTTAATAACAAATAATGATTAAACACAGAAAGTGGCAAAAATCAATTAAGTAACATTTCTACTATTTGCCTTAAAATTGCCCCCCTTTCTCCTTTAACCACTATTTTAAATATCAGTCAAGGCTTCGACTGATGAATAACAGTTAACTGAGGTTCTACTGTACAACCAAACGCCAAATTAATATTTTACAGTTACTTTCCACTTTCATTATTGTTAACCATCTACAACATATTTGGGCTTTGTAAAAAGTATTGTTACAAGGGCTCCATTAACGAAAGTATACCATAAAATTAAATAGACAAATATGAAGAGAATCTTAAATGTGATAATATGTGTAACTAATTTTATTGATTTTGAGAATCCAAATTAAATGAATAGACTTTTTAAGGGTTGTTTGGGTGTTTTAATTTTTTATATAATTGTGAGTTAACAAAACTAATTATCAGTATTTATTTAAATGATCAGTTTAAATAAAAATATGTTCATTAAATATTTTTTTCAATACATATTCTAATGTGTCAGGAAAAAATTTTCAAATTAAAATAACAGGCAAATCAATTTCTATACAAAACAATAAATAGGTAATACATGTAATAAGTAAATTTCAGAACAATTGAAGCGAGCGTACATTCAACAAAATAAACATCCTGTATGTCTGTCAGTAATGTTTATATGTCCAATGATACTTTAAGTAAAAGTTGATAGATTAAGCTGAAATTTGGTGTACATATTCCTTTAACTAAAACTCAAGCTAAATTCAACAGTGTGGTATTCAACCAAGAGTTAGCGTGCAACACTCACTTAAATGTGAACTTCATAATTAAAATTGAAATTTAGGAAGGGAAAAGATTCATCACCTATTCGATGAGAACCATTTTTTACAAATAAAATTCTTCAGACAGACCAACAGAGGCACCACTATAAAGAGACAGAGAATGCTAAAATGTTTAAAATAGAGAAAACAATGTTTTTACCAATGTTATACATCTATTTAAAGGTCTTAAAGAGTAGAAAAAGAATATTTAACTATTAAAATTTCACTCTTAATATTTTTAAGAAGGAGGCCAATATGGCAGACGACTAACAAAAAATGTTTAGTAAGCATGACATGTTGTTCATTGTATTAAAGGTCTTACAGAGTAAAAAAAGAATATATAACAATAAAATTTCCATCATTTGCCGGCTTTTTAAAAACATATACAGCCGTTAATAGTTAAAAAAGTTAATGGTAAAAAGTTAATGGTTATATAGCATGTCACCTGCTATATAACCTATGGTGTATAAGCTACCATGCTATATAAGGTTCTTATAGAACCTTCCAAGTGATGTAGAAGTACCATCTGGCACTACCCTCTTCTCCAATCACCCTTTTAAAGTATCAATGTCAACTAATCATGATTAAATATTTTCTTAATATTGAATATTTAATGCACTACGCTCGCTTCAATGATACAGCCATGCAATACCTAGTTTAAAACAATCAGAAGTAAGCAACGTAATATCTATAAATAAATATTCATCATCAATACAGTGGCTGTGAGATCCCTAAAACTTCATATTTACCTTTCTAAACCCTTTCTAAAACATTTAAATAAATAAACCACTTTATAATTATTATTTATAAACAAAATTTAAAGTGTTTTAGAGCTTGGCCCAGAAAACACAACAGCCAAATTTATTTATTTATTAAGTTAGATTATTTAGATAATGAGGGTTTTATTTATTCATTATTATCATTAGTTCTTCATGTGAAAATTAAAATAACATGAATTTAATTTTAACAAGTTGTCACTAACGAATAATCTCTACCCACAGATTATTTGTTATAGTATTCAGATACATTATCTTCTTTTTAATAAAAAAAAAAANATAATAATAATAAATAAAGCTTTTAAAATAAAATAAACTTAAAAAATGAAGCAAATTAATACAGAGTCTAATTGAAAAAATATTAAAATTAAAGTAAAGCTTGTTTTATATTTAAAATGTATTCTTGTTATTTAATCATTAAAGATATAAAAACATTTGGTTTACAAAGGCTAGAATACAACAAATAAAATGTACTATTTTTTCTTATAAATCCTGAGATATATTTTATTAAATTGTGAACATTATCCCAATCTAAACAAATTAAAATATTTATGACAAGAAACTGAAAAAGAAACTAAATTACGGATATCAATAAAAATTAATGAATTCATAATTGTAACAGACGATCAAAGAGTTGTAAATAATAAGAAAATATGATTCCTTAGGCTTAAAAACAGGTGTTAAAACAACCAAATTAGTTTCAGATTTTGCTTAGAATTCATTGTCTGCCATCTCCTTTGGTAGTGTATTCATTTTTAGAGAAGATGTGATCTTTTCAGAATGGTCAGAAGTATAACTATCAGGTGGGTTAAAAGCACAGGTAAAATATTTGAGGGTTGTAAGGGAGGGGGGATAATTGTCAAAATTAAAATGTAAATAATAATAATTTATTAACACCTGTGTAAAGTTGATTTTATAGAATTCCAATACCATCTGTCTTGAGTAAATACATAAAAATAAAAATAAAAATGAAAAGAACGTATTATACAAAGATCAAAGATCTATTTTGTAATAATTTTTCTTCCCCCACTTTTATGCATAAATTCTTTAAAAAATACTGAGATATCGCACACTAAATTTCCAGAGTGTTGACTTATAAATACTATAAATAGCATTAAAAAAATCCTATAAGTGTTAAAAAAGAAATGGAGACAGAATGCTAACGTTGCAAGATAAGTGTGAGTAGTGAAGGTAAATCAGAGTCCGGCATATTGTGGTGAGTTGGAGTGGGCAATTCTAGGCCTTGGACTTGAACCAGTCAACATTCTGTTGTTGATTTCCTCTTGCTCCCTGGACATAGAAAATGCACAATATGAAAAAACAAAAATTATTATTTGTAATAAAGCAGTGACTATGATTACTATTGGTACTCCAATCTTAATAGCTATGTTCCAATCCTATAGGTCGTTAAGAAGAATTTCTAATAGTCAACCAAAATTTGAAGAGAACTTTACAGATAAAAAAAGTTTTGTTTGCAAAGAGGAAAAGATGCAATGTGTTCAGGGGATTGAAATTAATAAGGGACCAGCAGTGGGCTAATTATGACCTACAATTCAAATTTAATTAGAATTGGACAAGCAGTATTTAGATATAGTGGTTCGCATAAAAAATTTTGTCAGACAGACCAACTTGAGACTAAAAATGTTCCCTGATTTCTGAAACAGATTTCTGACAAGGGAATTTTAAAATTTGGTGACATAAAAATATGTTCCATTTTATATATAGTAATATAAATATATATTGCCCCCTTTCTTATGAATATTTATAAACTCTTTGAGTCCATAGGGGTAACCCCTATGGACATTCATTGCTTCCTAAGGATGCAATGAATAGAACTTACAGATAAAATAAAGAAGATTTTATAAGAGTTTTACCTTTAAAAAATTTGTGTGAGGCTCTCATGCATTAGAAGTGAAACTTAAGTTCTAGAATGCATTGCTCTCTTTCAAGATTAAGAAATGGTTGTAGGAAATTTAATTGAAAAAAAAAAATATATATATATATATATTGCTACACTAAGGCAACCACATTTATTCCAATAAAAATAAATGTTTGTTTTAATTTGCTGGTCTTTAAATAGACATAATACAATTAATCTGTAAAAATGTTACACATGGACAAGTCTCGAATCGCAAACTTCGTTACACGATGACACTATATGAAAAAATTCACTCAACCGCCGCCAAAGAAGTTTCACTTTCAAAATTAATTGGTTTGTAGTCTGAAACCTCTCAACTGGAATATTTCCTAGAACTGGACATTAAAGAAGTAGATATTTTATAGAAGTAAGGAATGTGGTAACCAAATTATAAAAATAGATACTTTTTTTAAAGTAAAAAAAAAAAAAAAAAAAAAACCTGGACATAACTATTAAAAAAGTCTCACGTAAAAACAGGATTTTGTTGGTTTTGTGAACATGAAATTAATTATTATAAGGGGCAACATTTTGATATTCTTTGACTAAATGGCATGCAAAATTAAACACTATTTGTAAGTGCTATGTATTTTTGTTATCAAATCTTTAATGACTTTTATTTGATGCCATGAATTATTTATTTAATGTCATGAATTATATTTTTCCTGTGTATTGTTCCTGTTTCATAATGCAAAGTTTTACGTTTTATCTTTCTGATTCAAAAGTTATTGGAACCATACAGAGTGACAGACAGACAGAAATAAACCTATAAAGGTTTATTTTTTGGTTTTACCAAAAAAAACCTAAAAAAAAAACAATAAACAAAAAAATAAAAAAATATTAATAAAATCACACTAGGTACTCAAATAAAACAATTTATTAATAATAGCTACCCAAAGAAAGGAACAATTGAAATGAGAAGATTCTTGCTAGGACTTGTAGATAGGGCAGGGTTATTTGCTACGATGTGATTCAAAAGCCTTCTTAAATACTGTTGTAATTTTAGTCTTCTTTCTTCTACAAATTTGGAATCCTATAAAAATATAAATAGTTATTTATCATATAAAAAAGATATTAATTAACACAAGGTATTTTTGGGTGGTCTCTATATTAATAAGCTAGACCGTTGGAAGGAACATGAATGAAACCTTTATGAAAACTTAGACAAGAATAAGCAGGTTTTAGAGAAGGTCTATCATGCACTGACCAAATAAACACTTTGCACAAACAGTCTACAGAATACCAGTCCTCTTTACCTGATATTTGTCGATTTGGATTTGATAAAAGTCATTCCACAGTATAATGAGGAGGAAGATGTTGAAGGACATGAAAATTTTAGGAATACTAGCAAAACTAATCAGCATCGTTAAAAATATTTACGAAAGCAACATATGCCAAATTCAAAATCAAATTATGCTTACCAAACCTACACCATTTAACTCAAACAAGGCAAGTCTGTTCCTGATGGTACTCGATCTAGTGATGCGAAAGCAATGACTTGACGCAGAGGCATGTGAAGGAAACAAGCAGATAGGATGACTGACCTTTTTCTCTTAGCCAAAACTTTCAGGGATATGGAGGCTAAACTGAACAACTTGAAGAATGAAGCAGCAGAAGTCAGAAAAAGACCAACTAAATGCGGTTCATGAGTAGAAATAACAAGGTTTTTCCTGGGCATCAAAGAGATTGAAGAAGTTAACCAGTTCTGGTATCTAGGAAGAATTGTCACTATAGATGAAGGTGCTGCAGATAATGCAGAAGAACATAAATAAGCCCACCTATATGGAAGTCACAGGAGCTTAGTATGAACACCAAGCTACGTATCTTCAACTCGCATGTTTAGTCCATAATCCTCTATGGCTATGAAACCTGGAAAACGACTCTACAACATGCAAAGAGGATCCAGACTTTTGTAATCAAGAGTCTCAGAAATATTATGTAGATATAGTGGCCACAGGTTCTCTTGTGGAGGTAAATCACAGACAAATCAAGAGGAGGTGGATAGGACAATTTAGTAGATAAGCTCTAGAGTGGAACCCACAAGGCTCAAGATGCAGAGGTAGGCCAAGACATACCTGGAGGAGAAGCATGAAAGCAGAAGATATCAAGAGAGGAGGGAAAATCTGGTCCGAGATAAGAGTTTTAGCCAAAAATAGCATCCATCAGCTGAAATTCGTTGAAGCCCATGCTCCGCAGGATTAAGTCAAGTTTATAAGGACCACAAAGCATTAAAGGGTTAAACCCAAATTTTGCCAAGTTCTTAAGACTAAAATTGTTAAAGAGAGTTCTTGAGAAAAATAAATATGTAATTCACTATGATCTTTTCAGAAGAAATCTCAATGGAAACAATAACTTAGAAGGATAAAAAAATCTCTTTAAGGTTCTATATTAACTTTAGTAAAACCAAAGCTAAAAATTCTACTTGCAAGAAGTTGTTGATTTTTTACATGAAAACTATTAGATCTAGTAAAAATCTATTTTTATTTGATTTGATTCATTGAAAATACAATAATCTGTGAAAAAATTCAAGTTTCTTGGTAGTCTGAAATTGGGTTAAAATAGATTACAAAATTTATATCTCACAAGCCAGTGAAGTTAAATAAAAGCTATAAAAATAGAGAGGTCACATGTGTTATTAAAATAATATGTGGTACCTTATTTCCAATAGTTTTCTTGGGAGGGAACTGGAATGCAGAAACGATAGGATGCTGCTTTTTAGTAAGTTTGTGTAAAGTATAAAACTGAGTATACCTCCTAAAAACATTCCATTCTTCATCTGCTATCCTTAAATGAACCTAGACAGAATTAATAAACAAATGAATAATTTTCGCATTATATTACAATTGCAAAATCTTTGGATACTTTTTCATTTTATACATTACGAAAACCTAGAACAGTCTTAAATTGTTTCCTGTCTGTCTTTCGTTTGACTTTATAGACATTAATCTGGCTAAACTAAGTAATCTATTTTTACACAGTGGTTTGAGCTAATACTTGGTGCATGTTGGAGTAGAGTCTTTGTTTGTAACAAAAATATTGAGTAGAACTGAATATATTAAATATTTACTGGATTATATGCGATAGTAAGAAAAGCAGGTGATAAAATATTGATGTACATAGTTACTATAATGCTGGTGGTATTCCTCCCAACTCCCCAGTTTACTATAATTTTACTAAGGCACGTTGGCTAGAACTGTACTCCACTACTATCTGACTGTCCAGGCTTTTCAATTCTCTTTCAGTAGCTTTGTTTGCATTTCCATTTGATATACTGTTTATATTACCATTAGTTTTTCTTAGTTGGGATTTAGCCTTCTCTCTCGTATTTTGACTGCATTTGCATTTTATTATTTATTTATTTTTATTTTATTCTTACTTTTGTTCATATATAAGAAGTTCTTTAAGCAGAGATTAAGAATATGTACGGTTTTATTTATTGTAGCTAATAATAAATATTGAGGAATTTTTATGGAATAAATAGCCTTCAAATACCTCAAAAAGCCTTGCCATATACAGGGTATTTTATTCTAATAATATATTGAATGATATGTAATATAGTCCCGATTTTTTCTTATAAAGGCTGATAAATAAACCGTTGGAAATTTAATTTGATGGCCCACATGATATTGCAATAGCACTAGAAAACTAATAACACTAGTGCCGTACGAAGTCTAGTATTAATCATATAACCAACCTGATACACATGATGAGGTTTAGAGGATCCAGATAGAAATACAGAAGGAAGCCAAAGGCTAATAATATGAGTATGTATATCTATTTGAGATGGTCCAAGTGGGCCTCGTAATGCTTCTAATTCTAAATATAGTCTACGTATAATGGCTTCCTTTGCAGATATATTCCATTGCAGTTTCTCATTAAGTTCCATCAATTCACCATGCATTTCAGCTACCTAGATCATGAGGAATAACAATTAAAATTTATAATACATTTTAATTATAGAAATTTACTAATAAAATTAATATAATAACACTATAAACTAAGATTATTTTTTTTATTTAAACAGTAAAATTAATTTTTTAATAAGTATTTTATACTCTTTTTTTTCGTAATTTGCAAATTTAAAAACATATATATTTTCTTGTTAATTTAAGCATAATTAATGTATATTGAAATAACTAAACATAACACGATTTACAAACCTGTACAAGTTTTTGTTCATAGAGACTGTCTCCTTCACTTAGGCTCTCTTCTTTAAGCATTTGAACTGCACTCACATATTTTCTTAACTGATGCTTTAATAACTCGTTTTCTCTGTAATAAAGCATAGTGACAATTAGATTGGTTTCAGTGGCAGGGGCGTCAATTACAGAAGAACCCTTCATATTCATATCCGTCACCTAGTCTAATCTACTTATGTTTATTAGAATATACATACTAATCCTATTAAGGAATACACTTCAATGTCTTTCAAAGTATGTTCTCTACAGTCTTTTCCAATCTTTTATTGTTGTTACACCAACTCCTAACTCTAAAGCTAGTTTTAGAACAGACTCAGGGTTAAGGACGTCACAAATGTATGATTTTCCAGGCATTTTTGTACTAAGTTAAACTCTCTAATTAAAAAACTGTGGGAGTCATTCTTGATAACACCCAAAACAGATAATTCCGCAAAATCTTGGTTTCGGATTTTTGGGTGAAAACAATACTTTTCTTTTAGCTAAGGAAAAGTAAAAAACACACTGCTGAAAATAACAGTAATACAGCAGTAGTATCACATTGACAATTTTTTTCACACAGTCAAATTTGTTTGTATCAATATAATAAATAAGGTTGTAAGTACAATCTGGTAATCCAGGTTATGAAATAACCAGCTTCAATAATTTGTACCAGGTCCTATACAAGTATTAGCTTTTATACAATTACCTGGCACGCATGTACCTGCCAGATAGATGGCCTCAGACTGGCTAGCCAAGGCCACAAATAAATTACCCTCTTAACAACTTCATCAGACAATCTATTAAACACATAACATTATGCAGTGGCGTACCAAGGTCTTGTGGCACCCGGGGCAGGACATTATGTTGACACCCCCTAAGAAAAAG
The DNA here is from genome assembly GCA_001010745.2 of Gerris buenoi. NCBI lineage: Eukaryota > Metazoa > Arthropoda > Insecta > Hemiptera > Gerridae > Gerris > Gerris buenoi. Next base: position 83,364 of record KZ651996.1, on the reverse strand, counting down.
ATGAGTCCAAGAGAAAAATTTATAAATTTAGAATTGAAATTGGTGTTTTACTCTTAACAAACTTAAGAAAAATCCTATATTATGAATACATTTAAAGGAAATACGACTCAAAATCTTTCGAATAACTAAATTTAATTATAACTTAAATGAAATCATTGAGTTTTTATACCAATGGTATAGTAAGGTTTCATGATTCATAGAAACAAACTAGAATCTGCAACAGGACCGCTGATTGGATTTCAGGGACCCTGGGCAAGTTAGCATGAGAGCCTCTTTGATAAAATAATGGTGGGGGGTCCGGGGGTCCTCCCCCGGAGAATTTTTTAAAATTTAAGGGCAAAAAGATGAGTTTTAAGGGTTTCTGAGGGCATGTTTGTCCTTTCAGGAAGAGATGTTTCGCGGGGACGATTTTGAAGTTTAACTAAGATGGACTAAATAACAAATAATTAAGTTGTTTTGTACCTGATAAGTTTCATTAAAAAATCTTCTTTTAAACTTTGTATAATATAAAATAAAACATAATATAAATGGTTTGTTAAAATAATGAGATTTAGAGTAAGCAAATAAAAATAGTTAAGTGACACATTTTATTAAAAAAAATTGCATTACAAGTAAAAATGTGAAAGTTATTAATATCAGTTTGTTAATATGATTTATCTGTAACTTTCTCTCCTGTAAATTAACATTGACCATATAATTAACAGGGCCCCCAAGTGACCCGGGCCCTTGCCCCCTTAGCACCCCCCCTCCCCTGTCGGTGGCCCTAAACTGCAACATATACATTTTCTTAAGTGTATATATTATCAGGACATGCAAAAGAATTTTGTATAATATTGTCTCTCGGGTATCCCCGTTCCCCCCCCCCCCCTTTCTACCACAGTGACACCCTCTAAGACTCGTGGCACCCGGGGCGGCCCCCCCCCGCACCCGCCTTGGTACGCCACTGATATTATGTTATTTTTTACTGCATACAACCCTCTTGAGAAGTTGGTGTTTTGTCCATAAAAAATAACTAATCATACCTGTTAAGTTCCTGAACTTTGGTATCAGCTATCCTAAGTTTTTCTTTATATTGCTCACCAGCTTCAGCCATCTGAGATCTTAAAGATTGATTCATTTCTTGTAATTCATCTAGACTTTTCTGGAGTTTCTCCAACTCTTTATTAAATACTTCAACACTAGTACCGGATTCACCTAGACAAAACACAAAAAATATTCTAAAAAAAAAATAAAAAAAACTCAAATCAAAAAGTACAACTATACAATGAATTCACTTTTAAAATTAGTATAATGTAATTTTATTATAAATATACTATATTTAAAACTAGAAATTGAATTACTTTTGGGGGTCTTGTCCCCTTTATATTTCTTATAATTTGTATAAATGTTATCAAGGGTAAATACAACTTAGTATTAGTACTATTTGTGTCTTAAAAAGGTGATCATTCATCCTCTTTCCATTTTAGGACATTATAAAAACTTTATTGGTGTCAGTTGTTTTCATATAAATAATTAAAAAAAAAAAAAAAAAAAAAAAAAAAAAAAAAAAAAATGAAATCCATGTGACAACCTGATGTTATTGTTACATCAATAACCCGATGTTATTGTTACAAGAACAATCTGATGTTATTGTTACAACAACAACCGAATTTATCTCAGCAAGAGCTCTTACAACCGAACCAGTTGTTAAAGATTTTAGAAAATTATAATAAATCAAAGTGCTAGTTCATAAAATAAAATATTAAAGTAATGATTTAAAAATAATGAAATGGTTTAAAACAAAACTCACATGACTCACCTCCTAGAGAGTCCAAGCTAGTTCTTGCAATAGCACTGACTTTAGTTACTCCTTCATTCTCCTGATAAACAAATATAAAAAATAAATTAACTGATATATATATATGGAATCATGGAGGGGTAAAAAAAAAGCCACCATTAATTCCTAGAAAGAGCGGTTTTAGCTGTATAAAGGGATATCAGATTTCGATGAATTAAGTTTGACGGGGGAGACAATAACATTTTTTTTACTAACTATTGACTTTTGTTTCTCTATTTCATTAAAAATAAAATTGAAATTATTACGCTGCTGAAGAAAGGTTAAAATTCATGTACACAGTGAGTTTCCCCTTACTTTGATGGTCAAGTGTGCACATCTTCAAGTGAGATTGGACTAAAACTGTGATTTGTATAATGAACAAAGAACATTAACTCATACGTTGACTTTTATATACATATATATATGGCTGCCATCTTGAATCAAAATGCCCGATTGGTAAACCATTTATCAAAAGTTACTAATCTCATCAAAATCTAAACACACCTACAGAATTTCATGGTCATAGGTAAAGTGGTTTCAAGATATCATGATGTGTCAGTGAGTGAGTTAGTGAGTGGTATTTGGATTTTATACATATATAGATAGATTAAAAGTTTTCCAGGAGAATTATAAAACAATATATCAAAATATAATTAAGGAATATTTACTTCAGAGAAGCTGGGAACTGATATTGAATCCTCAGATGAATGTGTTTCTTCACTAAGTGAAATGGGCATTAGTTCCCCAATGCCACAATTATTAACTGGCCTCAGCATGCTATAACAAAGTATACATTTAATTAAAAAAAAGTCCAATGACACTATTTCTATCTACTCATTAATTCCCCTACAGCCATAGGCTAATGTGCGCTAAACCCATTGCAGACAACTGAATCAATAATAGAAGCAATGCCAGGGAATCCTTTAACAAATATAAAATTATCTAACCCTAAACCACCGATCACTGTAACAGTATAAAAGAACCTTTTGGTAGTTCATAGCTTCTATAGGTCTGTTGCATCAAGGAGCACATGATAAACAGACTTTGCTTTTAATAGTATTTGAATGCTGATAAAACAGCATTATTTTTAGTTTATTGTTATACCTGTAACCTGTAGAACCATCACTTTTGCCTCTATCTTTTTAATTTGATGGGATTTGTTGACCTCTAGCCCTTTTCAAGATAAACTTTTTTTGTAAGATCTACACCAATTTTGTTTCTTAATCTCTGTTATATAAACAAAGTTATCTTTATCAGATACAGAGTAAGAAGCATCACTAATAATAATTAGTTAATTAATTTTTGTAAAACAATTAAGACAAGTTACCCATTCTGAGCTGTATCAGGTTCTCCAATGGTTTCAGTATCACTATTAGCTATATCAGCATCATAGAGGGCTCCAGCTGCTTCCTCAGCACATTCCACTCCAACATAAATAGTTTCCTCCTAAAATACAATATTAAATAATAAAAATTACCAAGATGTTTATAACTCCAGTTCTAATAACATTTATCACAACATACTTTTATTCAATCAAGTTTAATGTTATTAACATAAAAAGTAAGAAATGATAACACTAAAAAAAAAAAATAAATA
>KZ651996.1:57624-75214 GCA_001010745.2 Gerris buenoi | reverse complement strand
GGGGGGGGGGGGGTGTATTTTCCATTTTTTTTCCTCTTTTCCTGAGAGCCAGGGGGGGGCCATGGCGCCCCCCTGCCCATAGGTATGGGCGCCCATGTGGGGAGACGTTCTTCATTTCACAACATTTAACATTTAGGGTAGTGCCAATTCTGAGCATATTGGCTCTGTTGCAACATTAACAACAGTCTTTCTGATGAAAATAGTGTGGGTTATAACAAACTAACCTTTTATTTATTTTTTTATGTCATTTTATTTTTTTTATGTTATTTATCTGTTACTTTTTTTAATCACTACTTTTCACAACTAACTACAGATGTAAACTGTAACAGATGTGCACTTAGCGAAAAATAAAGAGGGAGTAAAATAACAAGTGAAAAATGTAAGTATAATTTCAAGAAGAAAAAAAACAAGGCCCGGGCCCGGGCACTACAACAAATAGAAATTAACTATACCTGACTCCTTTCAGTTTGAGGTGGAGAAGACACAGTGATGTTTATATCGTTGATTTCCTCGGAAGATACTATTCCGTTGTTCATTTCCTCTTCATCCCCAAATGAAATTATATTCGGTCCCTTCTTGTTTCTTTTATCTTTTTTAACTAGCAAAGAATTACATATACTCAACATTTTTTATAAAAAAAAAAGTACATCAACATTTTAATCTATAGTCAACCAAACATTATATTAACCCTTGTTAAATTTGATCATTATTATTGTTTGTTTTTTTTACGCCTTTGTAACATTTTTTAGTAGTTCTATTTATGTAAATCTATATTTATATATTTGATAATTTTTTAATGTAACTGACAATTTTTATATTAAAATTAATGACGTTCTCCTATGGTGATGGGAAAACTGTGAAATCTTAAACACTCTTAATAAATAAATAGTATGAGAAAGGGTTGAAGCCTCTCTATTCAAATGATTTAATTTGTTTACATTATTCTCACCTAAAGGGTCCATCTTACTTACTATAGTCTGTGCCAAAGGAGAGTTAGTGCATTGACAGCATGAGAAAAACTAGCAAATGGGGTGGGGACCCAATGAGAGCTCAAGATTTGCCCTCTGGATAACCATATAAAAAGGTAAATGTAGTTGACTTTATTTTTTCCCTCACAGATTGGCCAATCTGTATGTCACTCGATTTCCCGCTCTGTCAACTCACTAACTCTGGTTTGGCACAGACTGTAGAATCCAATCTACCAAACTTAATTTATTTACTACCTAAATGAAAAGTACAGTCTTAACTATAATACTAGAATACCATAACAATAGTTTTAAAACACACCTTTTGTTGAATGAATAAACATCAGACATTGTGTGTCTCTACAATGACGGATGAAGGAAAAAATGTTATTCCTTTACCCATGTCTTTAAGACGGAGAAAAAAGCCCAAGACAACTCAGAAAAAGAAAAACTGCTACATATAAGTACATTTTTACTTTGGTAGTTCCTAAAATCTATCTTTGATGGCACTTATCAAAGAAAGGAATAAATATGAACAAATAAACAAGTAAATAATCTTAGCTTTTTATTCACATATTGTCGCAAATGCACATATCCTAACATTAAAATAGACTTTCAAATTCTATTTAACATTTGTTAACCAATTTTTATTACTTCCGAGCTTACCGAAGGTAACGGAAGCATTGTGTTCACTTTTGAGAACGAAAAACTTTTATGTCTCCGATTTTAAAATTTCCAAGACAGAAATCCGTTTCAGACATCTGGGAACATTTTTGGTCTCATGTCTGACTGTCTGTCTGTCTGCGAATTTTGAAACATCCGACGATAACTTGAGTAATTCTTGACCGATTTAGATGAAATTTGATAGGCATGTTCATTTTACCAATGCACAGGACGAGTTCGTTGGACAACATTATCCGTGCAAGCGTTCATGCGTGACACTCACGTAAACGTGAACTTCAAATTTAAAATTGGAATCTTAGGCCGGGAAAAAATTAAACTTCATCTATTCAATGAGACAAAATTTTTTTTCAAATACAATTTTATAGTAAAACCAACAGCGACACCGCAATGTAGTGTTAAAGATCGCTAAAAACTGTTAATAGTTTTTAGAAAATAAACAATATAACAATAAAGTGATATAACAATAATGTTATATCACAATAAAATACATGATAGGATGCGAGGAAGCTATGTGCCACACTAATTGGTAGTCTATTTTTATTTTATTTTTTTCCAAAAAATAAACCTGAATGGAGCAGATATCTGAAGCACTTTATCATTAGAGAAAGGTAAAAAAATATATATACATTTATAATTAAGATAGATAAATTACAATATTAAATAAAAATAATACAGACCTGTGAAAGGTGAAGGTTCTTGGATAACTTGTTCATCTGAAACACCTGCTGGAGCTACAGAACCAGCAACATTGTTCATTTCTGGACGGTCTATACTTATGGCAAACAGTATTGTACTTAGCCCTGCAATCATAAAATACAATAGTTGACATTTCCAGAGGTTGTATATGCAGTAGGATTAAATGCATAAAATACAATAGAATTTAGTTGACATCTTCAGAGGTTCAATATGCAGTAGGATTTGATGCTTATTTGCTAAGTAGAATTATAAATACAAAAAAAAAAATCAGATACATAAAATAACTTATTCTCTTAGTGTGCCTGTTGGGATAAGAAACATCATAACAAAAAATAATAATGAAGTCTGTTATTCTTCATTCCCTGCTGAAAGCTTTTTCGCAAATTTTATAGATTAGAGTGTTTCATAGTTTTTTTTTTTTTTTTTTTTTTTTTTTTTTTTTTTTTTTTTTTTTTTTTTTTTTTTTTTTTTTTTTTTTTTTTTTTTGTAGNAAAGTTTTTTTTTTTTTTTTTCATAATTAATCGGTAAAGTTTGTAATTATTGATAGTATTGTTAAGCACAAGCAATAACAATAAAGCTTATTGTTGATGGTGTCACCTTGCAAATGAAGTCTGCAGTTTCACTGCAGTTAGTCTGTTGTTTCTTAGAGTTGGAGTCACTTGGTTAGAAAAACAAGAGTCGTTGACCCAGACATAGTTAAATGTAATTTTCAAAAACAAATAGGTATTCTGTTTACCTAGCAGCACTAATTACTCTATAATGTCCAACTTAGGCCCAAATAAACTAATTATGTTTACATCACATTGGAAATGTTGATATTTTATTTAGAAGATGTTACGAGTGAAATAGCTTTTGTCTACAATTGATACGAAATATAAACATTGTATCTCTGTTTAGATGCGTAGAAAGTGATTCTTTATTTACTTGTATTCATTGCGCATGCGCGTTTCATAATTCCTCCTTTTTTCCGCCCTAATGCAGTAAAAAAGAAGAACTCTTCACAATTAGCGAATTTGTTTACATTTAACAAAACTAATTTGCTGTTTGTTGAATTGAATTAACTTTTTAACGAGTTTTAGTGAAAAATAATGAGTGATTTAAGTGATTATGACGAAAATGAGAATAATATGCCTCTCGAAATAATTAATTTGGTACAAAATACAACACTAATGAATTAATGTCATCTTTATCAAAAGAGAAATATGAACTTACATACAGGAAGTTTATTAATTTTCTTTTTCTGTATTTATTATTAAAATCCAACAATCGTAGATAAAGTACGGTACACAACTCATGCAAAAACTGCATTTTGCTTTGCTTTGCTCATGTGGTTTTACTATCCCCGCTGTTGCTCGGGAACAAACTCCACACTCGCATGCAAAATGCTACTTTCCACACTAGACACATAATGTACTATTACAAATAATATGAAAATGGCTAAAGAAAGTACAAATACTCAGAGTAGTCATCCTTCAATGTTGAATTACGAAAAAAGGAAGAAGCTATTGTGGGTTTTAAGAAGCTATGGAGCTAAATTTTAAATTTAAATTTTGATTTTAAAGGAACTCAAAAAACAAAAAGGTACGCTGCAAAGCTATGTAACATGGCACCTTTAGTATAATCAGATGATGATTGTGCAGAACCTTAAAGATTAACAAAATCCTAAGATCCAGATCATATAAATGTTGCATCAACTGATATTACTCTTTGAAATGAAAAACAGTAAATGAAAAATGAACACAAAATTTTTTTAGTTGTAATAACACTTTAAGGATACGTCAAAATGACAAATAATGAGCAATGAGGACCCAGATAATAATATCAGCCTTATAATGCCAATATCATTTATTACACCTTAACATTGTACTGTTGATTCTCGGTAATTCGAATCCAAGGGACCACAAAATAATTTTGAATTATGGAGAGTTTGAATTATTCTTCTTGAGAATCCAAACTCATTATATCCAGGAACACGCAAACAACTTTGAATTATCAAAACATTTGTATTATCGATTTTTGAATGAATGAGAGCCAGCTGTATTTTAATCACATTAAGAAAAACTTTTGTTGTTTTAATACCACCAATATGATTTTAAGCAAACAAAAATAAATATACATAATTGACCAAGCGTAGCGAGGTCTTTGTTAACTCGACCGTTTGGCATTTCGTCTGTCTGTCTCCTAAATGTACATCGACTGTCTTTGCGAGGGAGGCCGCAGGCCGACCGAGCTGTGGTGTGGGGCGGGGGCGCAACTACTCATTGTACGTCAGATGGGGGAGGGGGGGTAAACATTTACTGTATTTTAAGGCGCCACTGCAAAAAACAAAAAAATAATTATACCCCGCCTCTTGATTTTCGGAAAAATTTCGAGTTGGTAATGTCAAAATCGGTTAGGAACCTTAAAAATCGCTTGACCAAACATAGGGTAAGGGCACTTTTAAACCACTCCTTAAGGGTGAAAATCGGCCCTAAAGGGTAAAATAGAGTGTTATTTGGATTTTTGTACTGATGGGTGTGTTTGTCGTAAAGGCATGCAGTTTTCTGAAAATTGTTAAGGTTATAGTGTATTTTTAGGGAAAAATTCTTAATGCCGGGAAATTTTCAGGGAAACGGGTTTAATTTAAACGGGAAATTGTCTACGGTCAAAAAGTGAGTTTTTTTAACACGTTTTTACATATATCTTTTGAAATAATTGAAAATTTCAAATTTTTTTTCAAGGCTTTTGTAGACCCTGAAGAGGTCCATAGCCGGTAACGAGAACTTTTTTTTTACGTGCACCCCCGCTTAGGGCCGACATCGGAAATATTTTTTTTCGCCGATCAAAAAACCGGAGATATTTGGTACGGGGTGTCGTATATCGTTGGAAAGCCCTTTGGAAGTGTACAAAAGTGATGAAAAAATATTTTTAAAATTTTCACGTTTCAGGCCCTTAAAAGCGAAAAAACACTTTTTACCACTTTTTTTCAAACGTTTTTCTACATGGTTCACGTATCTCCTCCTAGGGCTTTTATACGACGCTATTGGATTTTTGAGCCCTAAAAGCCTATGAAATGCTGCTCCTGGCGTTTTGCTTTTAAACTCGATGGTACAATTACTTTTTGAGATATGTTACATTAAATTCCGAGGTACAAGACGGTACATAGGTGGTACTTACGGTGAAAAAAAAAGTACTCTTTTATTCCGCTTTGTATGCTCTAAAAATGTCATGTTCAAGGGGTAAGCGCAATCCTTTTTTTTTAGTACCTCTGAGACGGGGAAGTCGAGTACCTCGGCGAAAAACACACGAAAATCGTGTTTTTCCGAAATTTCGAATTTGACCTTCTGTACCATTCGCAATTTTAATCGGACGGAGTTCAAAAGGGTACCAAACTTTAGGTCAAATTGTCGTGTTTAAGAATCCGTTATGTTTTTATATTTCCGATTCCTACTTCGGGAGCTACGTCTATGTGAAGGACGTCCTCCTTGAGTAGTCGCAACTAGAAGGGGACGTCGTACCAATTCGACAGAGGTATTGTTGGAAAGGCCTCTAAAAATGTACTAAATGTGTAAAAAAATATTTTCGAAAAAATATACTAGGTTGGTACTTTAGTACCCTTTTGTACTTTTAGAGTGCCGGGTAGGGGGTAGGTTACCCCACTGTGGGGCTAATAGCGTCGAGGGATTTATCAGCACGACAATTTCCTTCAGTCAAAAGTTGCTCTAAATAATACTTGAACGCACGGGACCCTTTTCGTACCTGTACCTTTGTGGATTCGGGTACAGAGGTACTTTTAGTGCCACGGTAGTTGTAGGGCGCACTCTAAAAATAAAGAAAATAAAAATCGCAGATTTGTACTCAAAAGTGTGTGGGTTTTATTGCCTTTGTACCCATTTTATTGAAATTTATTTTTTATTTCTACTTATTTTTGTATTTATTGTACCGGTTTGGAAAAATCGGTCGAAAAACACTACTTTTTAGTCTTCGTACTGTACCGTTTTTGCATTTTCTACGATTGGGCTGAAACTCATTATGGTATTTAGTACTTTATAGTAGTAAAGTGTACGTGAAAGGAATACTTGAAATTTATTACTATACTGGGTACATGAAGGGTACAAAGTTGTGTACTTCTGTTTAAGAAAAGGTAAAACTGGAAGCAAGCCGGTCGTGTTTGGTATCGTTGGATAGCCCTTAAAACGTACTTTAAAATGGTTCTAAGTTTATCAAAAAAAGCCACGTCCTGACCCTTTTTAACGATAAATAGTTTTTATAAACATAAGCTCAAAGCTCGATTTGTTATTTTAACGAGCGAGGTCTACTGTTCGCAGAACTACTAGTATATCTGAAAAAGGAAACAATAAAACCCAAAAGTTTTTTTCATAATAAACGCCATAAGCTCTAGACATTATTGGCTTATAATTAATTTAACGTAAATGAAAAATGCGTTATCACTAAAAAGCGATCATTTTATGAATTAGTAAAAGTAAATAAAATTAAAAAATTGAGGGATTACAAAGAAAGGTTAATTTATAAAATAAGAATACAGTTTGGCTTAAAATAACTGTAAATCAGTACAAAATATATTCTTTCCTCATTTGTCTCAACATATTAATTGAACATGATTATTTGAAAAGAAAAGAAAATACGAGCATACATTTTAAAATATAGTAAAAGTTGTGAAATTAAGAACTGGAAATTTGTAAGTTGCATCAATTTAATAATTTATTTTATTCTTACATTCTTTAGCTTGAGCCCAACTCAACCAATTCCCATAGAGGACCATGACACAGAAGGTAAAACCCAAGGACATAAGCTATTTGTGAAAATGTTGAAAGTGGTGATACTATAATAGTAATTTATAAGAGAATAAGTTAACTAGATAATAAATTCATACAATTTTTAGTATGTGTATTATAATTTTTTTGTCCTCTGTAAGAGACATTTGCTACAGAAGGATCCGTTATAGTGAGGTTCTACAGTTAAGCTAATATAATTAAGCCTATGAATTAAAAATAGTAAGTAATAATTAGTGTACCTGCAGCGATATTTGGCAGTATATTGGTTATCTCTGGATCTCTAACGAGGGCCCATTCTTCATAGTAAACATGCAAATTTTGAGAAAGAAGAAGATTGTTGAGGTAGCGTTCAAGAGAGCGTTCGTTGAGTGCTGAGCGTAACCAAGCTCTGGCCCGACCCCTGTCAGTCCAAACATGTTTTAAATTGAGGTAACGATCTCTCTCATGTGGAGTTAAACAATCACAAATACCTTCCCAAAGGCTGTAACCCTCTTCGCTGCTGTTACCCAGAACTAATTCACTCACTTGTCTGTAAAAAACAAAAAACAAATAAAATTGGGCTTGATATTTGACCAAATGTAGTTTTTTTGTGTGGTTGGGATAAAATGTAAATTATTCAGTTCATTATCACACCACAATAATAACTACTTTATACAAACTGCTTTCAAACCACTTTGGTTGGCCATATCAGTGAACTGATAATCTTGTTATTATATACCTTTAGACAACTTATCTATTGTTAGAGTTAATAATTATAGTAAATATTGTAATTTTCCTCTCACTAAAACAGGGATTACAATTAGAGAAGCAAAAATGGTAATCCAATTTCTCCATAAGGAACTTCATTCCAATAATAGAACAATTAAGGCCCGTTTACACTTTGATTAGTGTGAGTGAGAGTGTTTAGTAAAATCACTAAATCCGTTTGGAGACGATGTGTTTAGTGTTTAGTAATTTTGCGAGTGAACTGTTAACTGTTTAGTAGACTTGCACTGTTTAGTTGATCTGCGAGTAGGCCTCCCCTCTCCAACCTAGATGTCAGGGTTTTTTTTATTTTATAATTATACAATTTGTAAGTAAAAATGTTTAATTGATTGGTCAAAAAACTGTCACAATGTGTCAAAAATCAACAAAACACTACCCCTCCCACAAAAAAAATTAATAACAAAAATAAATGTTCAATAAAATATAAAATTTTCCTCAAAATAAAACGACATCCCAATCACTTGCACTAATCACTAAACACTAAGCACTAAACACTTGCAAAATTTACTAAGCACTCGCACTAAACACTCGCACTCACACTAATCAAAGTGTAAACGGGCCTTAATAATGCAAATAAGAAAATTTAAAGATATATAATAACCTACAGATTATGGAAATATTATGAATTTTCATCTTTGTTTTTATGAATTATCATGAATTTTATTATGAATTTTCATCTTGTACACTTTACAACTGTGAATAATAAAACAAATTGTATTTCGAGGTCTGAATTAATCATAATTGACTGCATATAATGTAGATAAATATATATTAGAGGTTTGATAAATAAATAAAAACCAATAAAGAAATACATCCTAGACAGAAACACAATGCCCAAATTTAGTGTTAATTTTCCTGGTTGGTGTGAACAGAAGATGGTTTTGATTAGATAAGGGGGTCAATGTCATGGCAATTTAACATCATAGTTGAAACCTACAAGGTATATGTGTAAAAGTTTTGGATGGTCCAATTTTTCGGAAAAATGTATTTCAAGCAAAAATGATAGTAGCGGAATAAACACCATATTCTGTTATTGTTACTGCCATTCACGTAAGATACCTTAAAAAAGGAAATCAATCATTCCAAAACTTCGGTAAATCCAAAACAGACTCAGACTAGCCTCAATTTCTAATCAGTATACAATTTCTTTAATAACCTTTGAAAATCCAACTTTTTTAAGTCTTTGGAACCTAGGGTTTTTATTTTTTTTTTTTTAACTTTCTAGTCTGAAAATAAAATTTTATAACGCCAAAGCTCGCTAATCTAGACCTCGCTAGTCCAGACATCCAGTTAAACCGGACATACCTCAATCATTTTTTAATAATTGTACAATCAATAATCTTTGAATTTATATCAAAGAGATAACAAGTTTTTTATTCTAAATCAATTTGTAGGTTAAAAAAGTGGATCTACAATAAGACTCATTTTTAACTTTTTTTGTTTGTTTTGCAAAATTGTTTCCATGTGAAAAATTTGGAGAAGATTGAAAGACGGGAAGAGGTTCAAAATTGGGGTAATAGTGTGTGATGAAACTTAAAAAGTAAAGAAATATAACACTTTTTTTTTTTTTCTTTTCTTTTTTTTTTGGTTTCTGTAGTCTTTACCTTAATTGTTTCCATGTGCAAAATTTGGAGAAGATAGAAATTCGGGAAGTGGTTAAAAATCGGGGTAACAGAAATGTGCGACGAAACTTACGCAAAGTAATATAAGACCAGTGAAAAAGCTACATTAATGAATATTTATTTTAGAATATAATAAAAATGGGGGTTAGTTTTTATAGAAACCATATAACTCTAACTAATAACTAATTTTAATGCAAATGCCTCTAATTAAAACTTGAGAATCCAGCCAAGATTTCTGTGAAATACAAATATTTTATAATATTTTAAAATGATATTACAACAGCAATTTTAGGTTGGAGTTTAATAAGTTTAAAAATTATTTTTTTCATTTTCATTAAAGATAAAGCTGATATAATTTAAACTCAGATGGCCTCTAATGAACTCAAGGTAAATACTAGTCAAGATACCAGCTGAAATACCAATCTCACAAAAAACATGCAAATATCTAACCTTTCCAAATTTAATAATGACATACCTACTTTCCATTTGAACTTTTAAAAGAAATAAATAGAATTTTATGTAATTAATACTATATAAATAAAAAATAGAGTCGCTAAGTTTCCTGTGAATTACTTTCACCCTTATTTCGTCAAATTCAAAGTTCAGATAGTTATGAGAGAGTTAGTGAGGTACAGTCTAAAGAAAAAACTTATTTACCAACTAGTTTCGTAAAATATATTTACATCATCAGGGTAACATATATGAACACAATACAAGACTTTAGTGTACGTTCTATGGTGAAGTTTGGAATGTGAATGAGTAAGGTTGAAGGAAACAGAGTTTAAGGACTGGATTAGTTAGAGGAACAGAGAGGTGGGGAACAAAATGGAGATGAGAGGATTAACAGTAAGTAATCAGGTAAAGGTTGCAAATAAAGAAAAGGGTAAAAGGTGGTGGGTTGCCTTAACTTAGAGATATTACAACAAACAACTCTTAAGTTAAGGCAACCCACCACCTTTTACCCTTTTCTTTATTTGCAACCTTTACCTGATTACTTACTAGGTATGTTCCAACAGCCGATTCCAGAACGGTTCTAGAACCAATTCAGGATTTTTTAATGCGCATGCGTCTATGAGGACTGGTTCAGAACTGGTTCAAAAAGAGGAGCCTGTTGGAACGATTTTAGAACTGTTTCAGAACTGCAACCTTTTTGATACCTCCCGGATCCCCACCCCCTCCCCGCTTTGCTTTCGCTTCCTAGTAAACAAAACCAAAACAGTTCCTAGTAGTTCGTTTGTTGTTTGTTGTCACCATACCATTTGCATTTTAGTTACCTACTTGTACCTGACTACCTGTTGCTTGTTCTAGTTTTACACTACATATTTTTGTGATCAGTTTCATCAGAATCAGTGATCAGTTCATTCAGTTTTTTAATTACTTTGGATTATTTACTCCAACTTCAAATACGTTTCTGGTTTTTATCCATATTATTTGTTGCGGACTTCGTTACATCATGTCTTCATATCTTGAACAAGGTAAGTTTTATTTGTAACATTCTTATATTTTTGCGGCGCACACGAACTGCCCGAAGTCACTTGTCTCTTAAATTTCTAAGGCCCGGTCCACACAAGCGTCTTCTGGATGCTTTCATACGTGACGCTGACCAGGCGAAAGGACGCGGCATAAAGATGTTCTAATTCTGATACCCGAGGACGCCTCGTCCAGCATCGAAATGACGCTCCTGTGATCCAGGCCTAGCGTGGTTGCCCGCTGTAAAGCATTCCGTTATTAGTTATTAAAGTACCTCTCTTTAAGCCTCGATTACGCGAGAGCGAATTTACTCGTTCTGCAGCAGTTACTTACACACAGCGAGTAAACTCGCCCCGTGTAATCGAGGCTATAACCGAAATACTGTAAACTAAATAAATTAAAAGTTTAAGATAACGTAGTTATATATTTATTTATATATCTACGTTATATATATAATTTGTTTAGTATATATCAATATTACTTGTTACAAGTAAATGGTGCTGAATATATACATACTTATGTACTTAATTATTCACTATAAGATATAAGAAGAAAGATATTATAAAGAATATTTGTTATGAAAAGCATTTGATATGTATCAAAAAGTATGCGGTCTTCTTTAGAGGAATATATGTGAGAAAGAATGAACTAGGGAAGGGAGTAGCCAATGTGTTATGGCTCTACCGCCCTTTGAGGCTTGGAAAAACTGTAAAATTAAAATTATACTGGTTCTAAGCAAATTGTGCAGAATTAAAATTAGGAATGAAGCCTGTGATTAGATTTTTGATATCTTGCTTAGAACCAATAAACTTTCCATTTTAATGATTTTTCTAACCTCAAAGAGCGGTAGAACCTTAAGTTCTTAGCTCTCCTTGTGGCTATGGGGAATTTTATAAAATGCCATATATAGACCAAAGGTCCAAATCCAAGTACATTTTAAATATACAAATTGACTTGATATATTGATAATATAGTTTTGACAGAGGTCGATAGTGAGAACGTGATACCACAGGGGGTACCATTTTCTGTAGTTCGAACAAGCAATGTATCATAACCATTTACATTAATTTTCTATATTAAATCAAATTATAATTATTATTAACTACGGGAAACTGTTGGAAATAGCACTTCACCAACCTGGACAACACTGACATGACAATGACAGTTACTTGTTCAATTATGAATTTATTGTTGGTTGTATGAAATAATATCATTATACATATTTCTCAGTTTACTATTCAAGTGTATAGTTGCCTCATTTCTCTAATCATAATAGAAACATACAGAGAAAAATAGAATCCAGCACCGGGATTAGAACCACGGACTAAATTTCAAGTCTAGCGCTCTACCACTTTGGGACAAGGTATTAATAACGTCAGAGGAAGTTATTCTCCAGTGTAGCTTAGTTGGTAGAGTGCTAAACGCTTCAAATCCCAGCACTGGAGTCTTATTTCTCTCTGTATCATTCCCGTTGTTAATAATAATTATAATTTGATTTAAATTAAAATATAATCTCTCTGCAGTATGAATAATACCCATAAATGTTAAAAATGAATTATTAATTTACTATTAAAACTTAAAATGGTATCTGCTTATAAAAGAGACATTAAAATTAAAATAGACATCACTTGTATGTTCTTTATTGTTGTAAAATTTATCTTTACTTATTTGAAAAAAAAAAAAAAAAATTAAAAAAGAATCCTAAATCCAGATTAACCACATTATTTTTTATGTTTTGTTCTTACTGTTTCTTTTATTTCTTTGTTTCAGAACTTGGACATTTCATAGTTCTGCCGTACCAAGAGGAGGAACAACAAAGGTCCCAACTTGACTTCAGATGGACAAACAACTCAACAAAAATCTTAATAGATTTTTATAAATCCTTTAAAGACAAAGTTGGGACCTTTAGGATAAAAACAATGAAGGCCATGTGGAAGGCGATTTCTAAAGAAATTTCATCCCTATTGGGAGTTGAGGTCTCTCCTAAGGCCTGTGAGAACCGGTGGAAGGTTCTCGACCGGAACTATAAAAAATGGGTTGATAACAACAATTCCACTGGCAGAGGGAGAAAAATCTTCGAGTTCAGCGAGGAGATGGACCTATTGTTTCAAAAAAAAAGAAATGTAAACCCGGAGCTAGTGTTGACCTCCGCTTCGTTTGATTTTTTGCAAAAAAGTCAATCAATGCCTCAGGCATCAGAGGAGCAGCATTCAGACGTAGATGGGGATCTTGCTGAAATGAACCCAGAGCCTGAAAGACAGCCAGCTGAGGCCACTTCTTTGTCATCTATCAAAAAACGTCAAAGGAAGAAAAAAATGACAACATTAGAGAAGATAAGACTCGACAGAGCCGAATATCATAAAAAAAAAACTTGAACAAGGTGAAAGAAAGCTATTGCTCTTGACGGAAAGGAACAGGCTTATTCAAATGAAATTAGAGCAAGAAGCAAGGAAACTTGCATGCATGGCAACGCCGACTATACAAGAAGAAAATAATAATGTCTGGCACTGTCACAATGAGTGATATTAGTGTATTTTAATTATCTAATTTAAGATAATGGATGTGATAATGCTAAGAACTGCTGACCAGATTTGTTAATATTATTTTAATTGCTTCAAATATTTTTTTTTTAATTGTCTATAAATTAATGAAATCTAATGAAGTCTTTAGTTTTATCTATGCAATTTATTGGAATTGTCTTTCCTTGTAAATTTTTTTTCCTTGTGATATTAGTAATAGTTATTAGTTTTATATATATATAGTATATAATATTTATGTGATATATTTCTTGTCTGATTGGAGTATTGATGTCTTACACTATGATGTCTTATTGCTGTGATATTTTAAAGAAATGTGATTATAGAACACTATTATTTGTATTTTTAAATATAGATTTCTGTTTCTTTGAACTTTTTGTATTATTACCCTAAAGCACAACAGCACTACCAGTAAAACAAAGAAAGGTAGTAGTTCAAATAGTGACAGTATGCAGTCCATATTGTAGACAAAATTTAAGATTGGTTAATAGTCTTATTTAAACAGCTTGGTATTCTGGTGAAATCCGCATCACGAAGGGGATGAAGTCCGACGTTTCGGCTTTCACTAGTGGAAGCGAAAAACCAAGCTGTTTATAACGAGTCTACCCACGAAAGCCTACGCACCAAGTTAAAATTCTAATTTGTTTAAATGTAAAATCATCAATGCTTGAGATGGTGGGGTTAGTAACTGCACACCAGTTTTATTATTGCAGTGGATGTGTGGTTGTGAATCACCATATAAGTGGGTATCTTACTTTTCTGTCGCACTTAATAACGGTATTTGTTTTATGAGATTTATTAAAAAAGGAAAGTGAAGAGTACAAAACAAAGTACGGAGTTAAATCAATTATATTTTGTAAAATTATTTTTTACAAATCTGCACATTGAAGTTGGATTGAAGAGGCTTATTTGTGCTTTTTGAAAAAATATTTCCATCTTGCATTTTGAAAAGTAAAAATTATTAGAAACAAAAACAACATTAATTGTTAGTTTATACTTCTGCAAATTTTGTTTCATCTAGAATAGTCATCTCCTCTATTGTATTCCTCTCCTATGGCAACGCCGACTATACAAGAAGAAAATAATAATGTCTGGCACTGTCACAATGAGTGATATTAGTGTATTTTAATTATCTAATTTAAGATAATGGATGTGATAATGCTAAGAACTGCTGACCAGATTTGTTAATATTATTTTAATTGCTTCAAATATTTTTTTTTTAATTGTCTATAAATTAATGAAATCTAATGAAGTCTTTAGTTTTATCTATGCAATTTATTGGAATTGTCTTTCCTTGTAAATTTTTTTTTCTTGTGATATTAGTAATAGTTATTAGTTTTATGTATATATAGTATATAATATTTATGTGATATATTTCTTGTCTGATTGGAGTATTGATGTCTTACACTATGATGTCTTATTGCTGTGATATTTTAAAGAAATGTGATTATAGAACACTATTATTTGTATTTTTAAATATAGATTTCTGTTTCTTTGAACTTTTTGTATTATTACCCTAAAGCACAACAGCACTACCAGTAAAACAAAGAAAGGTAGTAGTTCAAATAGTGACAGTATGCAGTCCATATTGTAGACAAAATTTAAGATTGGTTAACAGTCTTATTTAAACAGCTTGGTATTCTGGTGAAATCCGCATCACGAAGGGGATGAAGTCCGACGTTTCGGCTTTCACTAGTGGAAGCGAAAAACCAAGCTGTTTATAACGAGTCTACCCACGAAAGCCTACGCACCAAGTTAAAATTCTAATTTGTTTAAATGTAAAATCATCAATGCTTGAGATGGTGGGGTTAGTAACTGCACACCAGTTTTATTATTGCAGTGGATGTGTGGTTGTGAATCACCATATAAGTGGGTATCTTACTTTTCTGTCGCACTTAATAACGGTATTTGTTTTATGAGATTTATTAAAAAAGGAAAGTGAAGAGTACAAAACAAAGTACGGAGTTAAATCAATTATATTTTGTAAAATTATTTTTTACAAATCTGCACATTGAAGTTGGATTGAAGAGGCTTATTTGTGCTTTTTGAAAAAATATTTCCATCTTGCATTTTGAAAAATAAAAATTATTAGAAACAAAAACAACATTAATTGTTAGTTTATACTTCTGCAAATTTTGTTTCATCTAGAATAGTCATCTCCTCTATTGTATTCCTCTCCTATGTCAAAAGTAGTAAATTATTTTATGGCCTATGATCTTACATATGCACAACAATCCCTAGTGACTGAGTCTTGTCGTATTCTGCACATGACACCTAAACCCGATGCATGAAACATGTTAATTGATCAATCAAAGCCACATCTGACCATTTAACAAACATCAGACACTAGTCATTGAAAATAGCATTTATTACCTTCTTAGCAATTTTTGATTGTGAGCACTTATGGTTTAGTTGGCCAACTATTAACTAATGTAGCTTTAGACTAGTGTGTTACAAAATGAAGTACTTACTTCAATTGTTTACAAATAAATAAAAATATTTTTCCAAAAGAGAACACTCAAACCTTCAAAATGTTTTCATTTGATTATTACTCCAACTCTTTAGTTGATTTCTCGGTAATCATCTTTATACATTAGACCCAATATATCCCCACCAAACATTCTGTTTAAACTAAAACTGTTGTATGACATAAAATGAAGAATATTGAAATGGACAAAATTTCAAAGTGTTTTTGTATTTAAGCAAATGTAGAATAATATTCCCTTCTTCCAGTCAATTCTTGAACTGAATTTACGCCCTAAGTTTGCTCCCATGGCAACTCGTAGGATGCCTAACTCTTTACCAAAAGAATATAAATAAGTGACACACTATGGACATTAAGAACCAACAAATCAAAGGTAACAGAAAAAATTAACAAATGTTATTGTATGCGGCTCAAGGCTAGACTATAGCTCAATGTGTTCCATAAAATAAAAGAGGTCATGCAAGTTTTGGCCTTTTAAATATTTACCAAGATAATTTAAAACATGAGCTATTGCATAAGATTGATTGTAAACAAATTAAACAGTCCTCTAGCAATAGTTTATTTTTGAAAATATGTCTAAATAAATAGAGTCTTGATGTAGAAGGCAAACAAGCAGTTAAAATTTATTAAGATCTTAATTATAATTATTATAAAAGTAGAAGTAGCATACTCGTCTCTTGAAATCAAGTGAGAGTCGAGACAAATGTTTATTGATGAATTCAAACTTGTGATGACTCTTTAGTTGTAGCTTCAGTTTAATTGAAACCTCAGAAGTCCAAGCGATAATAATAACATTCAACTAGCCTTGTGAAAAAAATATATAATAATAATTAAGGTAAAAAATTGAATTAAGCCAAAATACAAATTTAAAAAAATGATTTATTGTAAACAAGGAAATTAATAAAAATATTATATACATAAAGTATCAATTAATAAAAAATAAATTTTTGGTAGTATTCATACAACGGATTGTTTAAATTTTAATTAAAAAAATAAATTAATAACATATTATATTACAGAGTCAAAGAATTAACAATATTATTCCTAATGGCCGTTGCATTTGCATCATCTTCGTTATTCATCTCATCAAGATTAGCACCTTGCATGGGGTCTTCAGGTCGAGGTTGTTCCAGAAGTTCCAGGCTGTCGTCAAGACCAATATTGTGAAGAACACATGCAGCCCTTATAAAGTGTACCATGTAGGGCACACTTCTAAGTTTCAGGTGCTATAGTTGGCGAAATTTTTGTTTCAACAACCCAAAACTGTGCTCCACAACACATCTGTTTTTGGAAAGTTTTATGTTTTATTTATCTGTCTTCTTGACAGTTGACCCCTGTCCCTGAATGGGGTTAACAAATTTTTCTGAAGAGGGTAGCCACTGTCACCCAACAAGAAATATTCAGCACACCTCTCTTGCAACTCTGCACATAGAGGAGAATTTCTGAAAACTCTGCTGTCGTGTACAGATCCAGGGTAGCCCACAAAAACATCTATGAACCTTAAGTTCTGGTCACAAACAGCTTGCAGCTAAAAAAAAAACCAAAAACACAAGTGCTTATTACATTACATATACAGGGTGGGCAAAAAAAA
>KZ651996.1:27831-38666 GCA_001010745.2 Gerris buenoi | reverse complement strand
CGGCCCAGGAAATCAGTCAAAATCCAAGATGGCGGCTGAATTTTACCCTTTTTTCTCTCTCTTTTTTGCTATATTTATTGCCGTAAAAAAGATAGTTTCCTCTTAAAATGGATAATTATTGTGTACTGGAGCATGCCCTTTACATAATCGCAATATCCCCAATAACCACGGCCCAGGAAATCAGTCAAAATCCAAGATGGCGGCTGAATTTGACATGTTTGTCGTCAATTTACTGGCATTTCTTAAATAAATAAATTATTACAAGTATTGAATCGCTCAAATTGTGTATCACATCAGATAAACTTTTATTACACACCAGACTTACAAGAACAAAAAAAACCCTATTATTTGAGTATGTGACCTTTTCCATTAAAAAACAAAACCTTTTAAATTAATAACAAAATTATTTGGCTTCCATTTTTCATCTGTACTTTCTATTATTCGTCTAGTATTCGCAGTGGACGGTTTTCAATATTAGTTTTTTGGCACTGACACAACTGAACAAGTACCTACATTAACATACATTTCATGGCACCTCAGCCCGTTTTGCAGGTACATTTTATTATGCGTAATATACTTTCAGGTGTTAGTGGCGAATCCATTATTTTTGGTACATACATATTACCAATTACCATGTATACTCCATCCTCAGTCTGTGGGCTTCAAGCCTTCTTGCATTTGTTTCCGTATATGAATTTGCAGATACGAAGTTTTCGATGGTTCTACATTAGAATAAACGACAAAAGACATGACCCATGTGTGCTGAACAAACGCAATTTCCCTGTTTGTAAACTTCACACCAGATATTCCACATTCAAAGGAAATAAGGATTTTTTTTCGCTAATAAAGGAAACAAGCAGAGAATGATTGTTCTAATCGCTGAAGAAATGAGGCAACATGGCAATTCATGCAGTTTATGTTGTCATTTTTATATCCACCTTAGAATCCTAAAAAGTAGAACTTGTCCAGTGATAGGAGAAGAAGCTGATTTATTAGTGTAATCAAGCACACCTCAAGTTATTTTCTTTAAAGTAATAAAAAGCTGTTTAATGTCTAAACATAATAACGTTTATGATATCAATGCCATTAGATATTCGCTCGGAAATTACTTAGCGAACACGCTATTCTTTTTACAATCGTATACAGGATGTGACACCACCTAGAGAATATTCCATATTGGGTATCAATCAGTTTTCAAACGTGTTGGTAAAGATCGATATTTTCGTGAACTTGCACTACCATTCAGCTCAAATAACCTTAATCCTAGTCAGGCTGAATAAATTGGAAAGAGATAATGGTATGGCAATTTGGTGGATATCCAGACGATACTCTAAATCCACGTTATACAAAATATTTTGGATAAAGTATCAAAGGCAAAATATTTCGTTAAGCCACAGAACCTTCCCCCAACGGAATCAGCTGTCAAGTACCATAACCATAGTGTCATTGCATGTCTGCAAATTCGTATATGGAAACAAATGCAAGAAGGCTTGAAACCCACAGACTGAGTATACATGAAAAAGGGCATGCTTCAGTACATTATAAATACCTATTTTGAGAGCAAACTATCTTTTTTACGGCAAAAAATATAGCAAAATAGAGAAAAAAAGGGCAAAATTCAGCCGTCATCTCGGCATTTGACTGATTTCCTGGGCTGGGAATATTGGGGATTTTGAGATAATGTAACGGGCATGCTCCAGTATACAATAATTACCCATTTTGAGAGCAAACTATCTTTTTTACGGCAATAAATATAGCAAAAAAGAGAAAAAAAAAGGGTAAATTCAGCTGCCATCTTGGATTTTGACTGATTTCCTGGGCCGGGGTTATTAGGGATTTTGTGATTATGTAAAGGGCATGTACATGTACTCCAGTACATATTATGTACTTATTTTGATTGCTAACTATCTTTTTAAGACTATAAATGTAGCAAAATAGAGAAAAAAGGGCAAAATTCGGCAAATTAGGCCGCCATCTTGGATTTTGACTGATTTCTCGGGCTAGGATTAATGGAGATTTTGAGATCATTTAAATTTCATGCTTCAGTACATTATAAGAACCCATTTTGAGTGCAAACAATTTATTTTACGGCAATAAAAGCAACAAAATAGAAAAAAATAGTAAAATTCTGCTGCCATCTTGGATTTTGACTGATTTCCCGGGGCGGGATTAATGGGGATTTTGAGTATGTTAAAATAAACACTTTTTTGAGTATAATGCAAAAAGAATCATTTGTGATGCAATTTTGCCGAGGTTAAAATTTATTTTGACTGGACTAGATGGCGAGGGTCTTATTGTTAAATTTTTCCAAACAAAACAAAAGTACTGACTTTATTTTTGTTATAATTCAGTCAATTCTTATGCAAAAAATTGTTATAAGAGCTCATTCGAAAGGGTTTTTTATGTTCTTCAAAATCTGTCCTTTGAGTTTTCCCCAAAAACTCTACCATTTTCAAGTTATTCCAGGTTGAAGGGATTCAATTTCAGGTTTCTAGAAAAATAACCGTCATTCAACAAGTAATAACTCAGTTCGTATTGGGTTTAGACGTTTTTAAAAAACATATATCTTTGTTTTTTTATTAGCTACATTTTTGATCTTATTTATTTTTTTGATAAAATTAATTTTAAGTTATTCGTGAAAAACAGTTAAAAAAAACGTGTGTTTTTTTCATTGGTATCAACTTTAAAAAAAAAACTTTATAGAACAAAAGTTGCTAAGAATGGGTTTTACTATCTAAACTATCAAGTGACGAACTAACATAAATTTAATTTTGGTCCACTAACTATTTAATTCTGTACTCACCAGAATGGGTGGGACATGGGCAGTCTCCACCAGGTTTTTTTTTTTTTTTTTTTTTTTTTTTCAAAGCCTATTGCCATGATATGTCCTGCAGACGATCTTAGCCGCCCAAATATTCTTGAAAGACACCAAAAGATTAACTAATACACAAAATTCTAGCTTGTTGCTAGTCACACACTTTTTTGCACGCTATCTCCTGGACTATCATCTAATTAATCATCAATTTAATAAATGTATTATATAATAATCTATTATAATTTATCTAATTAATCATCTACCTATAAATGTTATCATCCACAGTCCTAGTGCTGTGGTAGAGCATTATTTTTCATCATACATTTCCTTAATAGTTGTTTTACTTATAATTCTGATATGAAATCTATGAAGTTGTAAATTATTACGTTTATTTTCATTATTTTATAAGGAAAATGGAGAACATGGTGGTCATGTCGTAATACCGAATATTGTTTTTGAGAGAAAATTAACTTTTTTATTTATCAATTTAAACAATAATGTATACATTCCATAATAAATTCATATTGTCTTTTAATTAGTCTCTATATAGGGCTGTCTTGGGATGGGTAAGAATGATAGGGTATCTACCCATAACAGGACCAGAGAGGTGTTATGTGCCCTCCCAATCCAGGTATGACAAGCAGAGTAACTTGCCCTTAAGGAAATTAAAAACAAAAAAAAGTTATGGAAAAATAAATAAAATCAATTTTATTAATTCAGATAAGTTTTGAAAAATATATTTTTTATAATATATATGTTAATGATATTTAAAATTTTATTATAAAATATAACATAAGTGACTAAAATATTTATTATACATAAGAATATACAAAAGTATTAATATATTATACCTATTCATAAGCATTTTTGGTTAATTATTATAAAGCATAAATAAAAAAATATATATAATCAGTAAATTTTGAATCATTTATAATACAATTTGTTGTACAAATCTTTATTCTTCATCTAATGAGTTGTTTCAAAATTTCCAATTTGTATAAGCCTTCCATGTTCACAACAAAGTAAAGGTTTGATAACAAGGTTTGATCCACTTAACTCTGGATAAGGGAATAGAGAAATTTTAAGAGAGAATGTAGATATTAAGCTACTTAGTTCACCACGGTTTATAAATATAATGTCAGGCCAAATAAGCAATTTTCATTTGTATGGAGAAAAAAAGAAATGGAAAAAGTGAATGGACGATAAACATAGAATATAACTAGTAGAATATAATAATTATAAATGGAAATTAGCAATAAAATTTAAATTTTCATATAAAATTAATAAAGGAAAAATTGGTCAGTTTTGTCCAAAAAAAAAAAAAAAGCTAATATTATTACAGATCTATAAAGGAATAAAGAAATACTTTTACAACCACTAGTGGCCACCTTCAGTGCTACTGGGTTAAGGCAAAACACATAAGAAAAAATCAGTGTAGGAGTTGAGACAGAGGTTGGAGTCTGACTATAATGGAATCTGATTTGTCAGATTTCAACCTCTAAACTCAACTCCTACACTGGTTTCTTTCTTGTACATTTTGCTCGCCTCAATAGCACTGAAGATGGCCATTAGTGGTTGATGGCCCATTTTGTACAATAAGTTACTTTAGTAATATATTTAATTATTCCTAATCCACTGCTCATTAAAAAAAAAAAAAAAAATCTTTCTTAGGAACATAGTCAGGCCCAGACTTTAAGTGAATGGCGCCCTGGACTGCTCTCAGCTTTAGCGCCCCCCCCCCCCAACTGGAGTAGATATCAACTTATTCCCTAATTATTAAGAAAGATTCTTAAAATACATTCCATTAAATACAATGTGCATGAAGTCTCACTTAAAAAGGGTTTCTTTGGTATTGTAAACATGAAATTTGTATGAGGGGGCACAAAATTTTAAAAGACATGGAAAATTAAACACATTCATAAAAACTTTCATTTGATACCCAACTCAAAAATTAAAAAAATATTGTCTTCCCGTGGTAGGAATTATCCACTATTTTGGATTCCCAGTTCATCAGATCAATTTCCATTCTTATATTTTCTATAATAGCCCAGCTAATAGTGCTGTTTGCTGGAATATGCATATTTTTAGTAATATCAGAATATATAGTTTTACAGAAATGGGGGACACACAATTTTTTTGTTTGATGACAAAATGGCATGGAAAATTAAATACTTTCCACATGTGTTATATATTTTTGTAATCTAATCTTCAATACCTATCATTTGATGTCCCACTCAAAAAAAAAAGTTTTCCCATGACAGGAATTATCCGCCATTTTGGATTTGAACAGCTGATAATTTTGAATTTTAGTACATGAAATTTTACATGAATGATTCAATTGTGCTTCAGATTTATATGAAGTTTTATTAAAATCGTCCATCGTCCATTAGAACTTAAGATATCGGTAAAAACATTGTTTTCTTTATTTCAAACGTTTAGGTTTGCTTTAGAAGTTTCAACAATCTTTAACACATCATAGCAGTGTTGCTGTTGGTTTTACTAAAAAGTTTATTTGAAGTTTTTCTCATTGAATAGGTGATAATAGAATCTTTTCCCGTCCTGAAATTCCATTTTTATATTTGAAGCTCATGAACTTAGTCTAAGCATTAGTAAAAGGAACATTTATACGGAATTTTAACTAAATCAGTAAACTTTAACTCAAGCTCGCTTGCACTCGCTTTGATGAAAACCACTGAATTTTTAAATGGAATTTTAGTTTGTATTGTATTGGACAATTTTTTTTATATAAATAGTTTTTAATGGTGATAAACCCTTTCAATAACTGTTAGCTATTGTAAACAATAAGTTGGCTATTACCTTTGGTTGATTTTTTGACAATAAACAAAGTATTTTTTTAATCAGTTAAAACAAAGTATTTAAGTAAAAAACAAATACAGTAGTCACCGCTTAATGTGATCACGGTTAATGTTATCAACCGCTTAGTGTGATCAAAATAGCTTGGAACGGGCCCACCCAAAACCAATGCATTAAAATTTATCTGTTCATTGTTATCAGTATTTCGTTTATTGTGATCAAAGTCAAGTCGAAATCGTTGAATTTTTTGGTATAATTTTCGGGGAAACGACTACAGCTGCGGTTAAACCGAGAATCGTTTCGTCTAAACACCCAGGATTCTCAGAAAGTATACCTCACGCCACCTTTCCTTCCTCTATATTACTACATAGACATAGAAAACATTTAAACATCCATTTTTCCATCTATTTCTACGACATTTCACTTAGACAGAGCTCAGTTGTTTTT
The DNA here is from genome assembly GCA_001010745.2 of Gerris buenoi. NCBI lineage: Eukaryota > Metazoa > Arthropoda > Insecta > Hemiptera > Gerridae > Gerris > Gerris buenoi. Next base: position 32,590 of record KZ651996.1, on the reverse strand, counting down.
GTATTTCAATAGTTTCTGAGAACTCTTTAGTCAAATTATTAAGTTTGAAGTCGATTATTTTATGTTATAAAAAGTTTTAAACAAAGAATGAGTGCTTCAAAACGTCATGCTATCAGCTTGTAGGAGAAGTTTAGACATCTAAAGATCGTACGATCATCTTTTGACCGAGATGAGCCACACAATTAAATTGGAAACTTTATCAGCCATTGCTGAATAAACTTCTAAAACAACGGAAGGATATCGGGATTGCCTCTTTAAAGAATGAGAACCAAATTCGCATAAGAAAACAGAGAGGACTAGAAGATGTTGAGTGTGCCCTAAAAGAATAGTTTCTGAGATAAGAATGTAAGGAGAATGAAAGGAAAGAAATGTAAAATATGTTTAGGGCCATTTCAATTATTTGTTTGTTTTTTTATAATGTGTAAACCGCATGTGTTTATGTGTTCGTAATAAACAGTGTTATCCTATTTTTATTTTTTAGTATGATACTCCTTCCAGTAGTTCCGTTTGCTTATTGTTATTATTCCCCCCCCCCCATTATTAGCACGGATTATTTAGGCTATTAGCGGGAATATGGGAATTTTCTGGTGTTATCTATTTACGAGTAAATTTATATTTTGATCCAATAAAAACATAATAAAAGCTTAACTTATGAGATTTTGCTTATTATTATCAGTTGGTTAATGTGATCACTAGGCCTTGGTCCCAAAGTGATCACATTAAGCGGTGACTACTGTATAAGAATCTTTATTTTCTCCCAAGAATATTAGGGGGTACAGAGGAAGCTTTTAAAATAATATTGAAGGAAATACAAAACAAAAAAAGAGTTAATAACTATAAAAAAGGTTTTGTTCTTAAAATGACTAAAACTGTGTTCAAAATTTCAGAATTACAGTAGAGTCTCGCTTATCCGGACCCCGCTCGTCCGGACATCCGTATAATCCGGTTGGGCCAAAAACCATGTAAAAATTGGAACCAGGGTCTTTTAGGATTTATTAATTGTTAAGATAATTGGGCTTTCTGCTTTTATTGTCTATTAAAATGTATAAAATTGTTCCTAGTATAGGTTATAGGTGCATATTCAAACAGTCTAACAGAGGAATACCCGGTATTTTTGTTAAAAATAAACAGATTTAAGAATAAGTAAGAACATCAATAGATATTTTTCAGTTCCATAGAAATGTAGGGTGGAAGATATAAAGGTAGTGTATTCCAGGAAGTATAATTATATGTGACTGAGAAGGGTTTTAAGAAACATGTAGCGGCGGCTCAACGCAGTTCCATGAAATTTTTCCCAGCCGACGATGTCTAATGTCTCAACTTTCTGTGAAATGATTATTGCTCCTCGAATTTAATATCGGAACACAGCCTGTTTCCCAGAAAGTCCCTTTCATACCTGCACCTGCGTAATAGATTGTCATTTGATATTTGGACTGGTGACAGAACAGCTCTTAACTTAAATAGTCAACCCATGTTGTCCATGTTTTGGAGACTAATAGTAATTTTTACGATAAAAACCTCGATTTTAATAGTTTTACCCTAATAAAGCTTGTTTTACAGACACATTAAAACTGATTCCGTTTAATCCGGACTTTCGGTAATCCGGACTGGGTCCGGTCCCGTTAAACTCAGATTAGCGAGACTCTACTGTAATTTGAAAACCATATCTATTTTTATCACTATTAAGAAAAAGGGTACAGGGGGCAAGAAAAGGATAGCTAACAACAGAGCGGCAAAAGTACACATCCTGGGAACTATAATTAGATAAGAAAGGCTTATCTTCTATGTGTTTCATTATTAATATCTTAGATATTATCCAAGTTAAATACTGTAATTAAACATTATTGCACTTTTGGTAGTCAAATAATATACATATATATGTACAAATGTACACATACTTTGAATTTAAATTATATAGATTTTTACTTATATATAACAAGTCCATAAATAAATAAATCAATGGAGAAGAAACATTATAAATTAATAGCATTTATGTTAAAATAATAGTAATTTTATGAAATAAATCACTATTTTACGAAGAGTACAAAAATATTTAATCTAAAACTCATTTGGTTGCTTTCAACCAGATATAAATTTAAAAAAAAAAAAATCTGATTTAAATTTATGATCTCTCTAATTCCTGTCTCAATAAAGTTTTAAAATGATAAGAATAAATAAAAATAAAGTCAGTTTTGAAGTGGATTCAAGTCCCATTGGCATTTGTTCTATCTTCCAGGATAGCTCTGTAAAATTAAATAATAATTACAAATTTAAATTCAATATTTTTTGTAATTTTAAATTATTTATTTATTAAATATACAAAAAAGGGCAAGATAATGTATATAGAAATAATTATATGAATATATGAAATAATGGATCAAAATTGAAATAAAATAATATTATAATAAGGAATGACACAATATTTATAATAATATTTACAATAACAATAATTGCTAGTACTTTTAATAGCAGATATAAGAGATTTAATATTAAAAACAAATAAAAATTGCAGTTAAACTCAAATAGAAGGTTATGTAGATGCAAGTTTAAAAATGATGATAAACAAGGTCGAAAAAGCAGTGTGGCCAACCTGATTTCTACAACCTCACTGCATTAGCCATTCATTCTCTAATATTTATAAAATAATTAAGTTGGCAATCCTTTTTCTCCCTACTTTACTTTTTCTCCCTACTTTTACTTTTCCTCTCTACTTTTGAGTTCAAGGAAGAAATAACTTACTTTAGTCCCTCTAAACTAATCCAAATTCATAACTTTTTCTCCCTACTGGAGATAAAAAATAAATTCTAGTTCCAGAAGTTGTTTGTACCTAGTGTCTTTGAACTCAATTTTTTTAATTTCTTTTTTTTTTTTTAGATTTTTAACATAATAAATGCTAAAGCTAGAACAATAAAAAAGGTTATTAAAAAAATTGTACAGGGTTTGTATAAAAAGGAATGAGACCAAATTTGTGGTAAATTTCAATGATATGGCTTCAAATTGTCCACAGAGTTTTTTCATGTACAATATTCGGTATTGATGGTGATCACATTCATTTTATCAATTCCTATGAGGTCTATGATTATTCAGTCACTTAACCAATGGTCTCAATTCAGCACATCACACACACATTACTTAATCATGGCCAATGTCTTCACAGCCAATTTTCCAAGTCTGTTAGCGCTGTTCCCCCCCCCCCTGCCTGCACTGGGTGGGTCTCATTACTTTTTACACAAACCATGTATATATATGGGGCAAGCCAAAATCTTCCACAGGCATTCGCCCTGTGAATCGTTATTATTTGTTTAAAAAATTAAAAATTAAAATAATTTTACTTATTCATTAAAAGTCATATCTAGGGTTAGGAATGGACATAAAAAGCATATTTCTGGGTTTATAGAATATTTTCACATATTTTGCATGTTTGAGAATATTATGGAATATTTTAACAATAAAGAAATTCTAAGGTAAAAAAAAAGCAAGTTTAAAGCCGCGTGTAGCAAATTATCTGGAAGTTCTAGCAAATAAGTCAGGTAGTGTTAAGTCGAGTTCAATGCCAATGACTCTTTTATGAGGCATAAGTAGCGTACTTAGAGGATAACCATTGGCACGTTCGTAGTAATATTGAATGGTTCAGGGATTAACTCCGCCTTTAGAAACAGTGTTGTATTTTGGGTTTTTTGCTAACGGTGTCTTCCCCCTTCCAGTCTCAGTTGAACTTGAGTCAGATACTTGACCAATATCATTCCATCTCTGACTCTAGTTCTTAACAATTAATTTTGTTCTATAGTCTTTGAACTTTCTCAGTGATTTTAAACTTTTTTGTAAGTTTTTGTTTTAATTTTTTTACCATGCTAAAGGTGGGTTGAATAATAATGACTTAATTTCAGTGGGTAAACAAATTTTTATTAAAGCTCCAAGTCGAGTGTTCATCTTCAAGGAAATGCTGCCAGGGACCCCTCTTCCTCCAGAGCCTATCCTAACAAGATGGGAAACTTTGATAAGAGCAGCCCCTTATGACGCCGAACAAGAAGAAAAATTGAAAGTTCTGTTAGAAGAATTTAACGAAGAGGTAACATGGCACTTTAAAAAAGCGAAACAGGCACTGGAAAACGTTAAACTTTTTTTTTTAAGTTGCCACATCCCCTCCAGCTATCTCCTCCACCAAAAGCATTTCACCCATCCGACGTCCTTCACACAGTCAAATCCCTACCCAACAAGAAAGCACCAGGCAATGATCAGATAACCCCCATAATATTAAAACACCTACCCCGCAAAGCCATTATATTCCTTACCAACATATACAATGCTATCCTCCGCACCACCTACTTCCCTATCCTTTGGAAAACTTCCATCATCATTATGATACCCAAACCACAAAAACCTTCTCACAAAGTAACCTCCTACAGACCTATCTCCCTCTTACCCACTATGGGTAAAGTCCTAGAGAAACTCCTTCTCCGTAGACTCCTTCCCATCCTTGAAATAGCCAAAATCCTTCCTGACCACCAGTTTGGTTTTCGCCACCAGCACTCAACAATCCACCAAACCTATCGACTTGTCGACCAAATTGCAGCAGCCCTTGAACGGAAACAATATTGCTCTGGGGTCTTTCTAGACGAGGCTCAAGCCTTTGATAGAGTTTGGCACCAGGGCCTATTGTGGAAACTCAAGGACAATATCCCTTTCACTTACTACCTAATCCTCACATCCTACCTTTCCGACAGATTCTTCAGAGTAAAAATAGGTAATAGCCTATCAC
>KZ651996.1:5594-22767 GCA_001010745.2 Gerris buenoi | reverse complement strand
AATATTTTAAATTATTATTTATGAAATTTTTATAAAAAATCTAATATAATGTGTTAGACAATACATAAACACCTACAAGTGTAATCTAATAAAATGTTACATAAAAAAAAACAAAAAAAAAGATTATGACCCCTTAGCTTTGGGTTAAACAGTTTTCAGGGTTTAAATGGTATATAAATATCTTCATTCCATTTCTAAAGTGTTAAAACCAAAGAGTGGCTTCGAAGTAATATGGTAATTTTATTATTTTCTGATATTGAGAAATCATTGGAGCTCCAAAAGCATTTGTGAGCTTCAAAAGTGCGAGTGGCTAGGTTGAGTCCAATAGAAAATATAAAAATAAATAAATTATAAAAACCTGAACAAAGTTGGGTGGAGGAGGTAGAGGTGGTTTTTGAGGTGATTCTACTTCACACTGTGTACTTGCATCTGTTACAACCTTTTCCACTTGTAATATTTTCAATCTCTCTTTTGTTTCTTTATACTCACTCTCACGTTTCATTATGTCCAATTTAATTTTATACAACTGAAATTATGAAAATTATACAATTATTACAGTGCAAGAAAAACGAGTTAAAAAAATTAAGTAATTAAAGATGAATTATACCCTTTTTTTAAACAAATAACTATCAATTTTTTAATCCACAGCAAAAAAAAAAAAAAAAAAAAAAAAAAAAACACTTATGGAGGGCTTAGGTCTGCTAAAAGAAATGGCTTGTTGCTCTATCAGCTGAAATAAATAAAAATATTGGCATTTGTTGCCGGATGGACACCACTACACTGAAGCAGCTACCTATTAACACAGAGTAGGGTGTTCAATATTGTCATTAACAGACCTAATATTTACTAACTTTAAAAACAACAATTTATCCAATACAACTTGTACTAAACTTTCTCATACAGATACAATTACATAATTATAGGGTCCGGAGTTTTTTTTATTTATTAGTTGTTTTGAGTTGAGGCAGTTACATTTTAATTAAAATTTACATAGTATTTATCAAAATTTAACAAAAAAATAATCTACCTAGCTATTTTCTCAGGAACCAGATTTCCCCCAAAAATGACTTTTGTGGTTAGATCTATATTTAAATAGACTATATTTTAGAATTTTTTAATCAAAATGTTGAGAACTGATTTCAAGATATAATTTTCTTCTTTTTGAGAAATTTTGAGTTTTTGGTGTGTAGCGCCCCCAAATTTAGAGCTAAAATTAATTACTCGATTTCACCGCAGGCCATGTTTTTTTTATGTAAATTGACCGATTAGATTAGGCTCCAGATATCTGCACAGAGGACAGATATTTTTTTAAAATCACTTTTTTGTTATGAAATCTACCTTGATTTATGCTCCTAGATCTTGCAAAAATNAATTATTGGCCTCGTATTCCAACAAAGTTTTCCTCCCAATGTCGGATTACTGACTTGTAAATTGGTAGAGGATAAGAAAAAAAGAAAGCAATTATTTTGAGAGTTTGGGGGATTTAAAAGCTTTCGGTTTTGTTCTGTTTTAACTCTTGATGATATACTAACTCAACAGGGTGTACGTTGTGTACAAGTGAGTAAGTAAAGTATTTTAAACTCATTTAAATTACATAAATCAAACTGGAATTAGAATACCGAATAAAATTTACATAAACAATCCGTATTTAAGAAAGATTAATGATGCTTTAGAGGACTTAAAGATTAAGATAAATAGGACATTTAAAAAGATGGACAAAGCGAGGCTATACATATATAAGACTCTAAGGACCAACACTTCATGGGCAAAAGTATGCATTATGGAGATGAGAACGACCATGAAAACATCACAACAGAATGTGGAATGTGATCGTAGAATGAGGTAGGAGGTATGTATGAAAAAGTGACTGCTTATAATTACGTAGGTAGAAGGTGTGAATGAATAAGTGTGTATAAATAAGATAGTAGATGTGCATGAATAAGTGAGATTAAAATGAGGTAGGAGTGCATGAAAAAGTGTACTCAGATTGATGTGTTAAAAAGCAGAGTATGGAAATTAGAACAATAGAGATACGTTGTTAAATAGACCAAAGCCAACTTTTAGCCGGAAAAACACGTATTTTGATCACAAATGGATTTGTGGCTCAGGGTTTAATAAGAGAATTGCATTTAAGGTACGGGTAAAGTGGATTTATACCACTTTCTGGGGAGAATTAAAGTAAAGCGCAGATAAAGTAATTGGTTGCAGAAGTGATTAATTTGAATTATTTGTAGAAAATATCGTTTTCCTTAGGCCAGACGGCCACTAGAAGCGAAGCCTAGCATAGCCGTTCGAAGGCCAGTACGACAATGTTCTAAATTTCCAGCAGGTTTAAGTCAGGTGATGGCTGAAAAAGTCATGAACTTCCAGTAGCCAAACAACCTTCAAGTTCTGCGTAGAGCCTCTAGATCTTAAAATTCACTCAGCAGGAAATGATCTGTCAAAGAATAAATACATCACCGTAGGGTCCATACATCGACATGTAAGTAAATTCATCGAAAGAAAACATCGCTTTTTTTTTTATCTATATACCGACTGTACGCACAACGTACATACGCAATAAAATAAAACACGTAAAAAAAGATATAAAACCGCGAATCGCGATAACAAAAAAATAACGGCTCGGAAACAACTAACAAAAAAAAGGACGCTAAAGGTATTAAAATGTAACAAGGGAAAAATGGGGAAACGTAGGGCAAGGCTACAATAAAGATGAATAAAGGTTAAACCACAGTGGAAAAAAAACCTGGGTTTAACTCATACTACCGTTTTCACCCCTGTCCTGACTTCCTCTGAATACAGGTGGGGAATTTAAATTACCAGCTAGTTGTGGTGTAAATGTGGGGCAGGGGGCGGGATTTAGGATACCTCTGGATTCCCGTCCCCCCGTTCTCCCTCGGAAAATACTGTGCATGGGAAGCTTTTTACCACCTGTGAAATTCCGAGGGGTGTAGAACCCCCTTTACCTCCCTTACTTTTCCGTCCCCAAACCCTTCGGTTAAAATTAAATACCGTAGAATTAGGGATTAGAGGAGGGGTTAATCCTTCTTTTTTTTATCTGGGATCTATAATCCCTTACTTTCACCACCCGTAAATCCCAAAATGGCTGTAATGCAACGGGTTTTTCATAGACCGAAACCCTTTCAACCATGTATTNGTTTACCTTGAGAAAGAAGGGTAATGTCTTTCTGGAAATGTTCTTCCTGAACCTTTTTTGTAAGAAAGGTTAAGGCTAGTTGAAGTTCATTACACTTTAACGGTCCATAATGTCTTAGTTCTTTAGGATGGTTTAAATTATGTTTAAAGCGAAAACACCAAGCGGTGATTCTCTGCAGTTTAAAAAACGAAGAACACTTTTCTAAAGGCTCCCACGGAGACATCATTGACGAAGAAATAAACGAATTGACAGTTCTTGGGTCCTTTAATTCTGGAAGTTCAAGCGGCTCGTGACTTATGGAATTAATAGGCCAATCAGTAACAGAAGTATCTAACCATGGAGGTCCATGCCACCATAAAGTCGAATCTAACAGCTGCTGGGGTTGTAAACCACGGGAAGAACAATCAGCAGGGTTTATATTGGTAGGCACATGATGCCAAGATTCAGGAGATGTGCTCTCAAGTATCTGTGTTACTCGAGTAGCCACATACGTTTTTAAACAATAAGAGGGAGTTTTTAACCAGGCTAACACGACGGTGGAGTCTGTAAAGGTATACACAGCAGAAATATGAAGGCATGAATTAAGTATTGACAACACTGACTTAATTAAACGACTCAGTAAGAGAGCGCCACATAACTCCAATCGGGGTATAGATAAAGTTTTTAAGGGAGCAACCTTTGACTTGGCCACAAGAAGATTGGACACAGTCGTATTTGTGTCCTTAACAACCAGGTAAACTACCGCACTAAAACCTCTCTCTGAAGCATCTGCGAAGCCGACTAAATACTGCCGAGTTGTTTCAGAATTTAAAGTGTCCGACATTGAACTCCGCGTCAAAGATTATGTGAATCCGGACATTTCAATCTCATTACAGGGACATTTCTCAATGGTGCTGCTCATTAACGAATCAACTACAAACGATTCTCATCAGGATCAATTCCCTTAAGAATGATCCTTGTAATCTGTAATACGGTTGATCTCCGGTTCACAGATTTTGTGAATCCCGACATTTCAATCTGATTACAAAGACATTTCTTCTCAATGCAGTTGCCAGTTGCTCATTCACAAGTTAATTGTAAACGATTTTCATAAGGAGCAATTCCCTTGAGAATGATCCTGATCCTTGTAATCTGTGGTACGGTTCAATCTCATTACAGGGACCTTTCTCAATGGAATTGCTCATTTACAATTCAATTGCAAACGACTCTCATCATGAGCAAATCCCATAAGTATGATTCTTGTAATCTGTAACACGGTCTCATCCGGAATATCTATATTTATTCAACTTTGGTCAAGAACACCTATGCTATAGAATATTAAAATCTTTCATTCTAAAGCCGGCCATGCACGTTGCCGTATACCTGACAGGTAAACCTGAGCAATTGTGCTACCATAACTTTTCATTTATGTCATAACTTGATAGCAAATTAACTAGTATAACCACTTTAACGGCTATGGCCATCTTAAAAGGTAAGTTTTCCAAGACGCGACTCCAGCGATAGACGCGCAAGCGTAGTCCTCCAGCGCTGAAGACTCCTCCTCTGATTTTGCTTGTTACCGTTTTCTTAGCTTAGCGACTCTTAACATGCAAACTCTTATAATTTTGTGCCAGCGACTAACGCTAAGCGACTATCGCTCAGCGTCTAGGACAACCTAACTTAACTAATAAATATAGAAAAACTGGCCATCGCCGATTGTCAAAGTCTTTTCTAAAACATAACAATACATCGTTTATCTCTGAAATATCCTTTCTTTTTTAAAAAAAAAAAAATTACATAATAATTTATTATTGCAACTTCAGTCGAGAATAATGTGTTAAGATGCATCATTTGATATATTATTCTGTCTGAGTAGGAAAGCGTTTAGACGTTATCTTCATCACGACTGCAGGATTCACGTTTTAAAAGTCCTAAAAAAATGTGCCTGTCCTGATAAGAATGGTTTGTTTCTTTTAAGTTATAGCTGTAATGTTTAGTTTGTCCAGGTACCACGAGAAAGCGCTATTGTTGCTCTCATGTCCTTTTTTCCTTTATCCTTTATCACCCTTTAACGTTATAGCGAGTTAAATCTACCGAAAACCATTTTATACAAACGCCCCCACTCCCTCGTTAGAGAAGAATACATAGAATTTTTTTCTCACCTACTTTTTGTAAACGATTCTTATTTTTATTTTTATAAAAGGAAATAAAATTTTCTATTGTAAAACACCTCAATACAAAATAAAAAAGTATAAGTCTCGACTAATGATTGAACTCATAACATTTACCATTTAAAAAAATAAGTTCAAACCAATTTAAAATATATTCATTGTTCTTTTATGTAATCATATATTTTATTTAGTTATTGGATGAATTTGGATCATTCAAAAGAGTAACATTTTTTATGTCTCCTTATTGAACATTCCTAAAACGAAATCCATTTCAGACTTAACATAACGGATCATTCTTGGTCACGAGTTAGGTCTGTTGTTTAACATTTATGCGAACAGCCATATCCTAAAAATGTTCAGATTTTGATGACATTTGAAAACTCATTATTGGTTTCTTTCAACACCTATATCTTTCTCTTCCGTAAGCACATTTTTTTGTGCCATCACTCACTCATCTGATTTTTAATAAATTTCGATGGTTTGTCAAAAGCATCCCACCGATCGTCCTGTATTAATTTCAAACGTCCGGCCAATTTTATTGTTGCATTATTAATCTTTTTTTCACGTAAATAAACAAAAAAAAATGTAACAGATTCAAAATGGAGAAGAAATTAAATATCTTTGACAATAATGGGGGCCTTAAAAGCAATGCATCATATAACTACGTGATGGAACGCGAGGGAAATTTGGGCCGCACTAATTGGCAGATAATTTTATACATACATATTATAATTTAATTATATTGTTCTCTTGGCAATATTTTTTACAAATAAGTTTAATTATTCTTCTATTTTATGAAGGTAACAGAAGAATTTTTTTTAAATTTAATTCAAGAAAAAAATGAAAACAATTTTGATACATTTAAAAAAAAGATTAAAATTAAAGAATATAAAGTAAATAAAATAGTATAATATAAAGAGGTAAAATTATTTGTAAAATTGGTTGGGGTAATATCAGGAACTGCTGATCCGATTTTAAAAAATATTTTCTCTGAAAGAACGCTACACTATCCCCGAGTGACATAGGCTATATTATATTTAAAAAAATGAAAATGTTAGTAAACAGGGGGTACAAGGGTGCATACAATTCTAATCGATGGAGAGGAGATGGAGATGGTGAAAGAATATATGTATCTAGGCACCTTAATCAGCAGTGAAAGGAACGGACAAGAAAAAGAAGTGAGCAGAAGGATCACTAACGCATGGAAAGTGTATAATAAATATAGGTACTTGTTTAGATCTGATGTGAATATAAAGCTGAAAATTAAATTATGGAGAAAATGTGTGGAACCAGTACTTATGTATGGGACTGAAACGTGGACGTTGACAAAAGAAGTTATACATAGATTACAAGTAGCACAAAGGATGATGGAAGTATGTTGAGCATCACGAGAAAAGAAAGAAAGAGAAATAGCTGGGTAAGGAGTCAAACTCTCCTAGAAGATACAGGGAAATCCGTGATGAATAGGAAGTGGAAATGGGCAGGCCATATAGCTAGAACCACAGATAACAGGTGGACTAAACAACTTTAGAGTGGTACCNTTAAAAAAAGGAAGGCACTTACGACTTATGTAGTTACCGGCTCGGGCACGTGACACAAGGCAAGTGGCGTCCTAGAGGCAGGGTAGTCAGATGCTACGCCGCACCCAGGTTGTATCACCGGGCTACAGTAAAAGTAGCTTTGCAGGTATTCACATACTATACTAATTAACGTTAGTACCGTAGATGACTCAGAGATGGCGCGAGAGTCGCCTTTTGAGGAAAGGTGAAGGTGTAGGGATGGTTTGGCGTCAACAATATTTATATTCTACATGAAGAATTACTTGTTTAGATTTCTATATTTTCTGTAAGTTCTTTCATGTAAATTTTGAGTGTTTTAATTTTAGGATTTAAACAGTTTTTTTTTACTTTTGTTAACCAGAGAATGCATCTAACTAAATTGTAACCCTTGTAATTTGGAACCCTTGTCTTTTTTTGTAACACTACATATAAGAGAAAGTAAAAAATTACCTCTTTTCTTGTATTTTCTAAAGCTTGCGATTTGCTGTAGTAGCGGGATTTCAGATTGTTAATTTCCAGCAACTGAGATTCATTTTGAGCATTTTTATCTACCAAGAGCAGATTCAACTCTTGAAGTTTCTCATACAAGTTCGCACTCTCCAAAACACCTAAATAAAATTTATTTTAATAACAGTTAGTAGGATATAATAATAATAAGTCATGATTATTTTACATTAATTGCAAAAAGACATGCAAAAGATTTTGCAGTAGAGTTCAAATTCAACATTTTGCACTTAAACTGCACACATTTGTACTTGACACTTTTACAGAACCAAATGAAATATCTTTCAAATCACAACAAATTTTGTTTTTTAATCAAATTAAACAACAAACAATGGATGATGACAATCTCTTCAATGTCTATCCATTTACACATGAACAAAGATGAGATGGAATGAAAATATTAGAATCTGCTGTGGAGGAGTAGCTCTACAAAGAGAAGAATGGAAAGGATGGGAATGATTTATAGCAAGGTTCATAAATAATTAAAGTTTTAAAAAATAAACAGTACAAATATATTCAATAGGTCTAGTCAAAATTTACCTCATTCTAATGTTGCTTGTCTTGTTATTAATGTTTGTTAATAGTTAGTTTATTGTTATCTAAATTAATTTTCCTTTTTTTTTCTTTCACTCTACAGCTATAATGAACACCGTTATATATTAAAAACAAAACAAAAATCGTACACATATGTATATAATTAGAAGCTAGAAGGATAAATATTTAAATATATATCTGTGTATCGGAGGTAAAGGGCACTTTCTCCATTTTTTACAAAATTGAGGTTTTAACAGTTTCCTATTCATTTTTTTTATTTTTGCTTTTTAAGAGGTACAAGGCACTATGTTCTAAGACTAAAACTCGCGGATTTTTGCCAGTTGGAAAAGCCATTATGAACCAACATGCTGGGGAGGTAAAGAGCACTATATGGACATGTAGCTGTTTACCTCCAGAGAATTAAGAATAAGTTGGCACATATCCAGATAGTGCCCTATACCCACTCCACTTGTAAAAAATAAAAGAACAAAAATTAAAAAAAAAAAAAAAAAAAAAAAAAAAAAAAAAAAAAAAAAAAAAAAAAAAAAGTGTAAAAAATCATTAAAATAGCTCTCCCAAAAAAATTACAATTTGGCACATGGTGCCCCTTTACCTCCGATACACAGATATATACCATTGCCACATAGCGTTTGGATGTAAATATGAATAGAGAGGGAGTTAGATAGAGTTATCTACATTTTTTGCGATTTTGAGTTATATACACCTATTGAATGCTTGTGTTTCAATGCATAAGCTGACTAGGGCATATTATCTCTATCTATAACAGAATTGTGGAGATATATTATATAAATATAATAATAATAATAATAATATTTATTTCACCAAAAAGAAAGTAAGTACATCAATTAATTTTTTTTTTCTTTTTACACATATACATACATATTATAATATACATACATACTATAATACGTACATAAATACACATACATAAGTATAAATATACATGTGTGTATAAATAAACATGCATACATAAATATACATAGATATTATAATATTTTTCAATAGTTTGCCCATTTTTATTTTTATTGTTTTAAATATGTTTGGTAAGACCCTCAGTAGAGTGAAACACTCTAGAGCGAGGGCCTCGTCTCTTAAGAATTATTTTTGTATTTATTAAAATAAAAAGTGATTGTTTTATAAGATGTTTATTTATAATATAGTTCATTGATGTTGTCATTTGTCATCAGTATTTTTGAGTGTTGCTATCTGTTGAAATTAGTGAGAATAGGTAGGGTTTTAGTTTATGTTTAAAAGTGTTAATTGTTTTTGTTTGTTTGATACTGTCGGGTAGCTGGTTGTAGTATTTTGGTCCTAAGTACGTAGCGTGTCTCTGTTTCTTTGTTGTTTTACAGTAAGGAATTTGTACTTTATTGTTTATTTTATGTCTAGTTGAATAATTATGATGGACATCACTTTTTCATGGTTAAAAAAAAATATCAGGGATGCTTTCATAAAAAGAAGATGAATAGGAAGCACCATCAAGTCTTGATAGCATAGTAGCTGTATCTTACTGATTTTTTCAAAATAATTTTAATAACAGTTTTTTGTACTATTGATAACGGCTCTAAATTAGTTCCGGCTGCGCTTCCCCAAGATAGTAAACAATAATTTAAAATTGATTCCACGAGGGCATGGTATATAATTTTTAGTGTGGATTTGTTAACAAAGTTTCTTATCTGGATAAAACTGTAAAATGTTTTTCTGATTCTTTTTACTACCCAGTCGATGTGGAGTTTCCAGTTCAAGTTAGAATCTATCATTACCCCAAGGTATTTGATAGAGTCTACTTTTTCAAGAAGGGAACTGCATGTACAAGGGAAGTCAAACGGTCTAGTACAGTGAGGATGGTGTAAGATAAGTTTAGTCAAGTCGGGAGGAGGCTGTCCTCTTACGTCGTGTGAGAAAGTCATGTATTTGGTTTTAGCTAAATTAAGAGTAAGTAAGTTATTGTCAAACCAAGATTTTATGTCAGTCATTCCTTTTGTAGCTTTAGATATAACTTCCTTCCAAGTGGATCCTCTGAAATACACCAGAGTATCGTCGACAAAGGAAATTATTTCTGAATAGGAGTTTTTTAGTTTTAGTAAGTTATTTACATAAACCAGGAATAACCAGGGTGCGATCACCGTTCCTTGGGGGGGTTCCAAAATTCACTATTACTGGTTGGCTAAATTTAGCGTCTAGTTTAACTTGTTGTTTTCTGTTAGTCAGGTAACTTTTAAATAATTTAAGACATGTCCCCCGTGTCCCTATACATTCAAGTTTATTTAACAAAATAGTGTGGCAAACAGTATCGAAAGCTTTTTTTAAATCAATAAAAATAGCTAACGACTTGTTAATGTTCAAGGAATGTTTGTTAATGTTTAAGAAATGTTTAAGGAAATACCCTAGAGAGTTTATGATTTGAAACACAAGCATTCTAAAGGTTTAGAACTATTTTGGTTAACTCAAAATCACAAAAAAAAAAAAAAAAAACTGTGGATAGCATTGTCTCACTATAAGCTCTCAATATGAGCTCATATTTTGTTAATTTAAGCAAATTAAAGGTTGCAACATTAAAGGTTAACCTGCAAAAAGTGTATTTGTTTAAAACTTTATAATAATCAATTAATCATATACCTGCTTGTTTCATTTTATCTGAGGAGAACAAATCAGCTTCAAATGACTGCTTACTATTACTAGAATTTATAACTTTATCAATAGAATCTTCTTCTTGTAACGACCCTCCACTTAAAGACAGACTTGCATTACGTTCTACATACTTCTTAGCCATTGATAAATTACTTTCAGTTAAAGAAATACTTGCATTGACCACAGCACTCAGATCTTGAACAATTTCTTTTAGAATTGTTTGAACACCTGGAGAAATGTTTAAGGAAATATTTTCAAGTTTCTTTTTAAAATTTAAGCATTTTTCTAATAAACTCTCGATGACGGAATTATCACTTGAGCACATATTTTTAGATAGATCGTTAAAATTTGCTTCAACTTCACAATTGATTTGAATTATATCTGTAAAAATATTTTTATTTGATTGCCAAAAAGTAAAGCAGTCTTCAAATAATTTTATTTTATCTTGCATAACACTTAAACTTTCTTTATTTGAATGTATTTCAGACATTAAATTTGTTATTTTGTTAATAATACTGATATTAGAATCGCTTGAGATTCCTAAGCATAGACACAACTCAGTTTTTAAACTTTCGAATTTCTTATTGATTGTAATATTTTCTTCCTTAATAGAATCAGCATTTCTTACATTTATTTCATATTCATTTTGAAGATTGAAACATTCTTTTTTCAAAGTTGTTAAATTGCATTTTTCATTACGTAGCTCTTCTATAGCCTGCTTTAATTCTCGTTCCAATCTATCAACATCTTCTAATAATAATCTATTCTCTTCTTTTAAAGTGTTGTTTTCATTTTTAATTGCACTGTTATTCAATTTTTCTTTACCAATTTTTTCCTCCAAAAGAGTGAAATCATAAAATTGTTTTTGAAATTTTGAAACAAGTTCTTTGAAAGTACAATTATTTTGCACATTTAACAACTCACAGAGCAATTGTTTATTTTCAAACATTTCAATGTTTAAATTAGAAAATTCGTTTTGAATATGGTCTAATTTTAATGACACTACTCTTAGCTCTTCTTCACTATTTTTCTTTTCTTCAGTTAATTTAACATTTTCATTTGTTAGTTCATGTAATTGCGTTTTTAATTCTGATATTTCGTCCGAAAGGCATTCCTTATCTTCTCTCAACTGATTAATCAAAATATTGTCTTCTTCAAGGCTTTTCAATTTCATTTCAGACTTTCTAAGACTATCTTTTAAATTTTGGCAATCAGATTCAAGCATTAAATATTTTTCCTCAAATTCTACTGATACTTTTTTTGACCTTTGTTCATTTTCACTTAAACTATGTTGCATATTGACTACCTGGTTGTTCAAGGCATCAATATCATTAAGAGCCTCTTCATACTTTTTCTGACATGATTCATAAGTGCTTTTCAGCAATTCGTATTCATTTTTCAAAGATTTTATTTTTGATAACTGATTACGTAAATCACAAATATCATTCTGTGCATCTTCATTTTTTAAATCACACAATTCATGATCTTTTTTTAGGATTTCATATCCATTTTTTAAGAGTTTAAATTCCTCAGCTTGATTCTTCAAGACAGTATTCTCTTTTTCAACAGTTGTATACTTAAATTCACACAATTCATGAGAATCTTTCAAAGATTTATAATTATTCATCATTTCATCGATATCTTGTTTAAGAGACTCATTTTCAACTTTTAAACTCTCCAGATCTGTCGCTAACAATTTATTTTCTGACTCAATTTGTTCACTAATGGCCAAGAGTTCATCTTTTGATTTTCTTAAATCATCGTTGTCTTTACATAACAAAATCGTTTTATCTTCCAAATCCTCATTTTTGGCAGAGAGAATCTTTATGTATTCCATTAATTCCTTTAACTGATTTTTCATTGACGGTAGCCATTTTTCACAATTTGAAAAGCTAATACTAGCATTGGCATCATGGTCAGTCACATTATTCAGAGAAGTACCAAAAGATTCATTGGTCATTGGCAAGTTAGAAAGAATACTTATTTGCTGGAGATTAATTTCATTTAGTGACAATCTAGTACTCTCGTGAATCAACGAGCTGAAACCTAATTTTTTTGAAGCTGATTTACATTTAGAGTCTTTTTTATCAATTGTAAATAAATTATCTTCTACAGGGCGCTCATATTCCTTTACAGTTGATTTACTTGAAAAAAAATCAGCAGAAGATGAAAGGGAATCATTAGGTTCAGTTGAAAGCATTAGAAGACTTCCTATACCACTGCTGTCATTGTTTAAAATAGACCTTAACTCAAACCCAAGAGATACATCAGATTCATCTAATTCAGGAGAAAGACTTTTAGGAGTAATTTTGTCAAATGATAGATTATTTGGTTGACACAAATCAGGAGTTTTTTCAAGTTCACAGTTACTTATTATTTCAGGTGTATCAACAGTTTTGACAGGAGACTCAATATTAACTTCTATGTCTTTGTTAATATTAGTAATACTAAGAGGATCAAATCCTGCATCATCAGGACAATCTCTAATACCTGTAAAATTATTTTCAGGAATAAAGATTGTTTCGTCACCGTATTTACTTTTCGACATGTCATTAATTAATGCATGTTCATCCAAAGTTACAGAAGTGGCATTTACATCATTCTCTGTTCCTTGACTTGAATATTGAACATTAAAAGTATCATCAGAGGATGTAAGTGAATTCTGATCTGTAAGTGTAAGGCTTAGAGGATCAATAGCACATTTATCAACACAAGATCTAACTTCAGAGCAATTAACCGTAGGTAAAAATATAGTACAATCATTATTTTGAACGTTTAAAGTTGTATCTGAATTGACTTGTAGTGTTTCATTACAAGCAATAGTATCTTCAGAATATCTTCCAATACGACTGATTCCATAAGGACTTTCAGTTACTGAAAGATATAAATCAATATAAGAATCATTTTTATTGCCTCTTAATACTTTTACAGGTGTTTCAGATGGACCACTTGGATCCTTGTCTTGATTTGTTTTATTAATTTCCATAGCTAACTGAAACAAAAAATTAAAAAATAAGCATCAATAAGTTTTTTTCAATAATTAATATTTAAATCCCTCACCTTTATATCTTTAACTCTAAATGGGGTTTATTAACAAAATAGTATATCAGTTATTCAGCATGTGTGAAATTTATCTGATGAAACAATAAACAATATGATTGTCTTTTGATTTTATACAAAAAATAATGCCTTGCTTTCTACTTCAAGTCAAAATTGCCTGGTCAGATCTACTTGTTACACTTTACTTTGGTATATTCATTTACAGGATAAACCTTAAATTTTAATATTCACGATATGACAATGCAACTGTAAAGGCGGAGATACACATGTCTGTAGCTTGAACAAAAGCATGCCAGCTACTTGCATGTGGATATGTTAAATGGTATGCCTGTAGCTGGCAAGCAAGCAGATATCAAACATAGTAAAAATCCTTGGCATGCCAGTTACTGGCAAATACCCTTTTTTGGCATGCAAGCTACTTCCCCATTTTGATGGCATGTGTATCTCCGACTTAAATGGTGCAGATCACTTATACGCACCCATTCTAATTTTATAATAATATTTAATTAAAAGTATTATTTTGACAATACAGATTTAGTTGACATTTCGGATACTACAGTCGACTCTCGATAACTCAAATTCCTCGATAACTCAATTTTTTTCGAATCGCCTTCATTTCCCTATACTGTTTGCCTACTTATTACCTCTATAAGTCGAATATTTAAAAATCAAAACTTCGATTAGACGAATTTATTTTGTTTTTGGAGCCATGGGCAACTTCTATAAGTCGAAGTTTTGATTCCATCCCCTCTATAAATCGAAGTTCACAGGTGCCGACATGATCAGTTGACTGACAATACCATACATTAGTAGAGTAGTAGAGTTCTCGCATGTTATAGTCATACAGTAAAGTCGCATATCATTGCTTCCTCTTCTTTCAAGAATTCCTCATGCCGCCAAATACTTTATCAACTATTTTTTCCCAATGTGATGTCCCCTTTAATTTAACTATATTATATTTTCAAAGGTTGTCTATAGGGGTATACTCTAAATAAAACTATCCTTTTACTAACTTTTATCAACTATCCTAAAAATCCTGGATAAGTAATGATGATGCAGCAAGTGGATTAGCAAAATATGTATATAGTTTTTGTTTAATACCCTGTATTTCTTGGTACTGGTTTATTACTTGAGTAGGAACCTCTATAACTTGAAGTTGGTTATTTTAGACCTCAATATCTCGAACCTCGATTAGTCGAAAAACTCGACAACTCGAATTTTTCTATTTACCCCTGAAGTTCGAGTTATCGAGAGTCAACTGTAGTTGTAGTTGTATCAGATAGATTTTTTTAAAAAATGTAAACTATACTCCCTTTTTATCAACAAAAATTTGGGTTAATCTCAGCTTTAAGTAGCAGATTACTTTTCATAGAAGTGGATGATAGATCTAGACTATTTATATTTTAAATTTGCTGATTTAAATGCAGAAAATTGAGAGATAATAAATATGTAGTATTTTAAAGAATCTACTCCCACAAATAAAATCACAATATATTAAAACTCAGCACCTCAAAACAAGAGTCACCAAAGTATGCAATGATATTTCTGTGAGATTTACATGTGAGATAAAATTTGTAAAATTTGGTAGTTAAGATTTATGAAATTTGGTTGTTAAAACTTGGTTTTTTAAATTTATTAGAAGAAAGATGTATATATTTATTGTTGTAGTTATTACTCTATTGATTTTTATATTAATTTTCTTAGTTATTTTTTATTATTAATCTTTATCTATATTAATTTCTTATTAATTTTCTTACTCAATCTCACGATAAAAAAATGAGAAAAGAAGAGAGAGTGAAAAAAAAAAAAAAAAAAAAAAAAAAAAAAAAAAAAAAAAAAAAAAAAAAAAAAAANAAAAAAAAAAAAAAAAAAAAAAAAAAAAAAAAAAAAAAAAAAAAAAAAAAAAAAAAAAAGAGAAAAAAAAGTTTATTTGTTACTGTTGATTATTTTAAGAAATCTATTGTATACCGAACTCACTGTATAATTACTTTAAAATACAGTATTTTCTATCTATCTATCTAATCTGTTTAGTCTTATTTTTTAAGACAAAATATTATCATACTTAAAACTATCGCAAACTAATAAAAGGCATACCTAGAATTAAAATTGGAAATGGAAAATTGTTCTTAATGTTCAGGTAAATAAGACAACTCTTTTTTATAAGAAGCAGCCTTTAATTGTTTAAATAAACAGTGATTGTCGAGGCATTTCAAATGTATGATATAATAATAGAAAGGGCTGAACAGTTACGAAGGAACACACTCTGCACTTAAGAGTAAAATGTTGCAAGATAACTTATAATTGTTAGTAAGTATTGGCTGGAAAACCGATTTTTACTCAATATACGAGTAGCTGTTATCAATTGAAAAGTGTTAAATATAAATTCTTACATAATATTTTTCTCTTCATAAAACAAATATTATTGATAAGAGCCCTAATAGTAATATTAATTTACTTTCCACTACTATAAATAAACAAGAAATTGACAACTTACTGAATGTTAAATAATTTTTGTTCATTAAGCTGCTAGAAATGTAGTTAGAGTCTTTATTTCAACACTGCAGAAACAACAACTAAATCCATATTAAAAACACAACAAACTTAAACTTAATGGACAAATATATCTAATAATATGAAGTTTATTTAGAAAATATAATTCTTTAATTAAATTATAACCATCACAAAGAAATTATACAAACACAAACAAGCTTTAAATTTTGATTTTGACAGTTAAGTTAAAAAGCACAAAGTACAACGGTTTTTCCAGTGTTGATGAAAAGGTAAAATCTAGATATAGATTTAAAAATCTAAAGGGAGAATAATATTGAAAAATCGGTCCGAGACACCTCAAACTAATTCTCTCATTATGGTTATACGAGTTCATAATTACGAGTACTTAGTCCAGCAATTTCCATTTATTTTTGTTTTCGTAGGTACATTTCATCAAAATGTATCATAAAAATTACTTCTCGGCGGGGAATCGAACCCGGCCTCTCTCAGTCCGCTTTTAAGGCTATTTTCTCAGTAACAAGATTTTTCCCGGGAAAACAGCGTATATCGTTAGCTTCGTATTTAAATGCACTATATTTAATAATTTTGAAGTGAAACTTCTTTGGCGGCGGTAGAGTGAATTTTTTCACATAGTGAAATCGTGTAACGAAGTATGCGATTCGAGACTCGTCTAAGTGTAACATTTTTACAGATTAATTGCATTATATCTATTTAAAGACCAGCACATCAAAACAAACATATATTTTTATTGGAATAAATGTGGTTGTCTAGCAAAGCAATATTTTTTCCAATTACCTAAATTTCCCATAACTGTTTTTAGGGTTTTGTAGATACTTCTCAAAACCCTTATGCCGAGGGTGATGTGTCCGTCTGTCCGTCGCTCTTTGGTTCATAGGGCCCGAACCGTTCAAGCGAAAGTGCTGAAATTTGGAACCCTGGTGCAACTTTTTGACCCAACCAGAGGAAAAATATACAGAAGTCCATAATTAGATTTGCGCATGCGCAATTCAAAAAAATGTGGTAAACTCAAAAATTTACATTTTTTT
>KZ651995.1:254173-268559 GCA_001010745.2 Gerris buenoi | reverse complement strand
AGAAAAATAAGTTGTTTTCTTGCCAAGAGCAATTCTACCTTTATACTACAACCCCACGCCCATAACCGACTGAGCTGGGCCCATATTATACTCTTTGTTACAGCTTTAAACATGGAAGGAAACGATAGCGGTGTAAATGCCGCCGCGCGCCCGCTGCTGCTAACCAATATTACGCGCTCGCCCGAGGTTAAATAAGGTTTTTTATAAGCTTATTTTAAAGACAATGCCTTAATAGTTAATGTCTCGTGATTCTTCGTGACCCCCCCCCCCCCCAAAAAAAAAAGAAAAAAAAATTAGTACATTTCACTAGTTGAGTTTTACGAGCAGCATATTAAATTGGGAATTCTACCCCTTTATTTTAGAGTAAACATTTTTTTCAAAAGAATTATTAATAATTCATATCCTTGGATGTCACTCTAGGTGGTTTAGACATGACAGGATACATATATTACACGATGTTTTTATTTTATTTCTATGCATTACATAAAAATTGAGTATAAGGGAGAGGGAAAACACAATTTACAATCGACTAGCCTTATTTTATTTTATCTTTTATGTAGTTTTTTTTTTTAACAAATACTATAACGTTCAAGGCTAATGGAAGTAGATTGAGGACATTGCACGCCTCAATCCAATTACTAACCATCACACGGTACAATAAATGATTTATTCTTGAATGTACTTTTTTCTATAAGAAACTGATTTTATAAGGATTGAAGGTTGACTTAACTTTAACCAGTTGTAACTCATTTTACATACATTTCTTTCTGGACTGCCTTGAGTCGTTTGGTCCTTTTTCGACTCTCTGATCCTCTAAGACCTAAGATATATAAAAATAACGAGCTACTTATTTGAGCTATTTATTAAGTGTTCAAATATTTTGGCTTCATAAACAACTAGAATATTAATCCTATTAATATTATCTCTGTTATTTTATATTCTTATTTAAAATCATTTGTCAAATGAATCAATGGATTAATAACCACATATATTTTAAAAGGGTGTTATTACACACTTCGTATCACCAACTGTAGAATCTTATAACTAATTGAAACTCAAAATAGAGACTTAATTATATAAATATACTAATTTATCTATATATATAAAATCCAAATACCACTCACTCACTCATTCACTGACACATCACGATATCTCTGAAACCACTGGACCTATGACCATGAAATTTTGTAGGTGTGTTCCTCTTACCTCGTAGGTGCTCGCTAAGAAATATTTTCAGAATCTGCCATCTTGATTCAAGATGGCGGCCATTTATATACAAAATTCGACAAGACGATATCTCCGGAACCAATTGTACTATAAACCTTGAAATTTTGAAGTTGGCTTCCTTTTATGAAATTAATAACTTTTGAAAAATAGTTTTCTAATCGGACATTTTGATTCAAGATGACGGCCATACATATATAAAAGTCAACATGTGTGCATGTTCTTTATACAAATTTACAGTTTTTGTCCGATCTCGATAAAAATTTGCACACTTGACCTTCAAAGCAAGGGTAAAATCTCTGTCTACATGAATATTCAAAATTTTAATTTTATATATTATATTTTACATAATTATACTATATATCTATATCTATATATATGTATGTATATAAAAGTCAACATATGTGTGTACATATCCATGTTCTTTTATACATATCTACAGTTTTATTCCGATCTCGATGAAAATTTGCACACTTGACCTTCAAAGCAAGGGGAAGGTAACTGTTTACATGATTTTTCGAACTATAAATTTTGGTTCAAAGGGGTACGGGGTACAAATGTCAAAGAAATGAAAACTCTTCCTGATGCATATCGTTGAAAAGCTCTTTGACAGTACAGTAATTGTTGTTACAGCTAGTTATAAATATAAAATACTTAGCTTTTCTATTAGGGATGAATTGTAATAATTCCTATTTAGATGTTATTTCACTATTCTTGTAGATTAACTAACTATAGTGATGGATTCTATCTTTTATTTTTTATCTTAATCTATATTTTATGTTAATAAATTTCCTATTTCTATAGCCCCCGGTAAGTAAATCTTTGTTTAGCTTTGGGGTCGCCTCGGCCCCCCCTCCTAGCAGCCAGTGTTGCCTGGTTATGCGAGGTTAAGGGGCCTTCCCCCCTCCATCGTCAGTCGCAGCTAGTCAAGACGTTGGTTCGGAGGGCCCCCGCCGCCTAGATTTACCGCTTTTAAAATATCTACTTTATAAAATAGTTTAAAAACTCCAATTAACAGATTCGTCAATATCCCGGCCGGGATCTTCGTTGCTGCCAAGAAGAATCTCCGGTCTCCGTTTCCGGCGTCAAGCTGGCTGGACTCATCTAACTGGGTATGAAATTTTCTTGCTAAACTTTTGATTTATTTTAAGGGGAGCTCTATCTAAAATTATATATTATATTATACATCTCAAATACAGTCCATCTTAACCGCCTTCTGTTCTTTATGTTACCGGCTGCGTATGAATTAGCTGCAAGGTGATAAAAGCATCACCCCACTAACTTTCCATATAGTAACATCAATTTAAAAAAATAATTGTAATTGACTAAAGTAGTTTATGTAATAAAAGCAAAGCATAACCGGATCATAAAATAGATTGATTTTCTTAATTAAATGTTAGCTTTTATTGGCCGTAAAAAGAAAGTTTATTATCTAATAGATATATAAAATATATAGGACTTCAATTTTGTTTATATACAGGTTGATTCAGTTTTATGTTTCAAGGGTTCTAGATTATATTATTATTAGGTGTCCGAAATGGAGTAAAAGAAGGTCATATAAACGCCTGCGAATTCTTTCTTGACTGGAGAAGGGACTATTACTTTCTAATATGAAACTTACAAAACCTTTTATAAGTAAAATTTAAAACCAATGTTAGAAATGTAAACACCTTAAGGAACATTAATTATATTTTATTTAATTGGTGGTAAAGTGCTTAATACTTAAAAATTCTTTGGTCTCTCGCTGTTCCTCGTATACAAAATCTAAACTGTGCTCTAAACAAATATGTTCTTTAGGTATATCTCTCTTTTTTCTGTATTATATCTAATTAAGAAAAATAAGTTGTTTTCTTGCCAAGAGCAATTTTATTACAATTGCGTATTTTTTATATACTCGTATATCAATTATTTATTTATTTTTAAACTATAAATTTAAGAAGTAATAAAAAAAACTGGACGCGGGCTTCTCGGAACTTTTCCTCGCTAAATAATTATGAAATGGCAATAGATCATAAGTTGAAATATGGAAGAATTATTCATTATAGAAATTGTATAAAAATATTGGGGTAAAGTATTATTGGTGCGAATTCCAGGTTCAATCAGGAAAATAATTCCGAGTGTATTTACCTTTAAAGATTTAAAATGGTAAAATTAAATACTAATTAAATTTTAGCAGCATTGTTTTTATTATATCTTTCATCCTCTTCCTACTCGCTATAATCTTCCTAAAATAATTTATGGATCAAGGAAAATTCAGTGCAATCAGAAATGCTTCTATTTTTTTACGAATTTCAAGATATTTGCTGTCCAGCACAATAGGCTAATGACGACACAAAGTATGATATATGGCTGTTTCACACTACACGGTTTTCACCGTACGGCACAAAACCGTGTAGTGTGAAACAGCCCTTTTACCGGGCTAAACAGCTACATGTAAGGACTGATTTTTGAACCAATTTCTACTCTGTAGCTTAAAAACTGTGGGAGTTATGCGTGACACAGACAGACATCTGGCCAATCAAATCATCTTAAAAACTTCTTAAATCTCGGATTTTTTGGAGGAAAATAGAAATTTTTCTATATACCGTAACTGAGAAAAAGTGAAACGTACATTTATATATATGTATATTTTGCAACAAAATATAATGTTGAACTGCCGCTTTTAAAAAAAAAGAAAGAATAGAAAAAGTTGCATTCAAAGTATAAAACTGTAATAAATAACAACTTTTTTCTTAATGCATTCTCTGTTTAGGTATATAATGTAAGCTAATTATCAAATTTATGCGAACTTTCTATTCGCAGAGTAGAAAATAAATTATTGTTTTAAAATAAAGCTTCGCCTCTGTTAAGTATTTTCTNATTTATACAGCTCTTTTAATTGAGCCTATGATATTGCGTTATAAACAAAATAAAAAGCATTACCTATTTAAGTATTCATTTACAGTGGAGGTGAAATACTAACATTAAATATTTAAAAATATATATATATACATATATGTGTGTGTGTATATATATATTTAATTCGTCTAATTTATTGTGGAGGTCACTCTTAACTATATTTAACTCTACCTTAATTGTCTTCAAAGTCCATACGTTTAATTTTGTTTAATTAATTAATGTAATTGCAAAACTATGGCTTCCTGCCTAACAAGATAGACTTGATTTTCCCTTCCATTTTTTTACAACACATTACTCATAGGAGAAAATCAATACAAGTAGACACATTGATCCCTATGACTGGTTGCTCGCTTCAGTTGCTGCCGCCCCTATATCAATTTAATTTTGATTTCATTGTCAACTACGGGATTTAAATTTTTATGATTATTTATTTTAATTAAATTTTAGCGAAATTTAATTTAAAATTAAATTGAATTTCTAGGAAAAGGGTAGAGGCAATTCCTCCCTCTTATTATTTCTCTCCGAATTAAATCATCTTTCCTTTAACTATTTTAAGTATGATGATCAAACGACCCTTTTTCCTTTTTATAATTAGATTTTGCTTTCCAAATTTAATAAATTATCCCTAACAAAAATTATTTTTGTATATTATATACAGTACATATGACATAGAGATTGCTCAATCTATAATGAAAATAATAATCTCTTTACGTGTTGCTGGGTCTTAAGGAAAACAATTAAAAACGCACTCTTTAGCGATATTTCGACCCATCCTTGAGTCATTCCCAAGCTGACTAAACCATCACACTAAATTTGAAGTGTTAAAAACTTTGAAAATAAATTTAGAATTTTATAAATCGTCTGATTCTCTTCAAAAATCCTGCATATGGATCTGTTAAATTCTAAGAAGGTAGTCAATACTAATCCTATATATCGTCATTACTAATTTAATTAAATTAACATTTCATCCATTGGTTAAAACTAAGTCCACTACACCAATTCTATTATCACACTCTCGCTAAAGAGTGCGTTTTTGTTTTCCCAGACCCAGTAGCAAGACCCAGTAGCAAGTAAAGTGAACAACGAAAGGATCCAATTCACTAATTACTAATAACAATCTCTTTCATAAAAAAAATAAGTAAGAAATAGTTCACTAAATACTCACAAACGTCAAAATAGTCGAAAGCTTATTGGAGAAAAATTCTCTTTCACTGTTAGTTGAAGCATTTGTTGGTGAACTGTTAATGCTTACCGCAGTTAGGATATTCAATATTCAGTATTTCTAAGCCTAGGAGTAGGTGGCAGTGGGGTTTTTTCTTGTGTGGCTAGTTGCCACTCCAGTAATATTAATTCTGGCTTTTTTTTATAAACTTTTCTGGCAAAAGTTAATCTAGTGATGACTCGAGAAACCAGGGACCGGTGTAGGGGTTAGCGTATAGTCACAATAGGCCTTTAAGCCAAAATCTAAACATCGAAATATCTAGTAAATTCGAACCACGAAAAATGTTGATCAGGATGAAAAAAAAAAATAAATAAAAAAAATAAAAAAATAGAGATAAATCATTTGGTGAGAAGACTATGTTGTTCTTGCTCGAGGGGCTTCCACTGATGTTTTGCCTCAAAGAGTTTAAGTTAGTTTCGTTGGGGTATGATTTTTATGACATAAAGGTGAAAATTTGACGAAATTAGTTTAGTAGTTCAGTTTAATATACTCAGGGCTCAGGGAATCATAAACCGTGTAAATCTAACGAAATCTTACAATGTAATTTTAGAGCCATCACAATGCTTCTTCTTTATGTAAACTACATGAATGAGAAAAAGCCTGGTTTATATGATTTATAAAAATATTTTCTTTTTAAATTACCGAGCTCTTGTGGTTCTTACGTTCACATAACAGAAAGAGCAAACTGATCGATTTGCCGATAAACGGATAATCTTTATTTTTGAGTTATTTATTATATAAGAAAGAGGAAATAAATATTATTACCAGATTGAGAACAGATTCAAAATATGTTTCCGTCATGATCAACTTATCATAAATTTATCATTTTTCCGCTTTTTTATTTCTATCTAAAACGACTAAAACGATATATATATATATATATATATATATGTGTGTAATTTATTTTTCTATAATATTGGTTGAATTTATTTATAAATGCTTTTATATTTTTTGAATTTCCCCATTTATTTTGTAGAAAAGGACTCTGAGGGTGGTAGAACAGTTTTCTCCTTACTTATTTATCTCTTGATTCTCACTCAGAAACTTTTTAATGTGAAAAGGGCTTAGAAAGTTTTCTTGATCTATAGAACATTCAGAGGTGAATTGGTGTTGGACTAGATTCAGAGATAGAAATCTTCTAATAGACAGACGTTTGAAAGATGGCTACCTCTTTAATAGAAGTGCAGCCGGACTATTCTCTGCCTTCTGACACTTAACGGCTTATGATGGGCTTATTAGCTAGGTGATTAGCGTTTGAAACAGATTCATTATTGAAACGCCAGTTTCATACTACTCTTTACTCCATCTTAAGAATGATAGAGGACCATTAAGCCCTTATGAAATGGATTCTTACTCTAATTTCTTAAACAAAACGTACATAAAGATTCTTTCATCAGAGAGAACAATTGTGTTTTAAAGACCACTAAACGTCGAGTTCCTTTATTCAATTACAAATTCGTATTATATTTTTTTTATAAAACTGTTATTTAATTTTAAAACAAAAGACTATTTCTACTCTCAGAAAAGAAGAATCGACAGAACCCTGCAGCTGGGTAGTTATTGTATAGAAGTAAAGAAGAAAATATTTTGGATGTCATTGTAGATTTCAAAACACTAATCTGGTAGTATGTACAAAAGACGTCTTGATTAAGATGGCGGATTAAAAAAATATTTTGAAATAAATGCTTAGAAACAACTACGCTCCTACCAAAAACATTACTATATTCGAGTAAAACTGATTCCAGACATATCGCTTGAAAAATTTTGCATGTAAATGACCGCCATCTTGAATTAAAATGGCAGATTGGGAAATCCTTTTAGAAAAGTTGTTTATGTTATACTTTTTGCACTTATGGTATTTGTATAAGTAGTGCAGTAGCCAGTAAGTGGAATTTATCTACGATTTCATATACTTTAATGATTTTATATAACCTATTTATTTTTTTTATTTTTTTTATAATCGCTTCGACAGCACGAGGGTCATTAGCATTTTTGAGGACTTAATTAAGTCCTCAAAACTGCTTTATAACCTATTATTGTCAAATTTATTTAATTTTCCCGTTATTTAAATCTCAAAATTTGATACTATTACTATGTGATCGTTCTAAAGAACAGATATGTCCGTCTCCGATTTCAATAATTCCAAGATGGAAATCCGTTCCAGTTATCAGAGAAATTTTTTGGTTACGTGTCTGTCTGTCGCTCATTTTTTGCGAATATATATCTTAAAAACTACTCGCACTCGTTCGATTTTAATGAAATTTGGATGGCAGATAATCATAGCATAATAAGCCCATTGTTAATTGCTGGTAAGTTCCAACCTTCTGCACTCATTTGTCGCTCTTCCACATGTGCTCACACATACATTTATTTACACCTATATTTTCAAAATTACTCATCTGTTTTTTATGAAATTTGGCTGATCGAAAGGAACTCACAGATCGCCTCAGATTAATTTCAACTGTCTGTGCTCTTTAAATTTTGCTAAATTGATACTTTAACTCATGTAAAAGTCAAACAAATTTTGAAAACGAAGGGAAAATATTCTACACACAACCCTGGTCCAAAACAATAATTTTCTAAAGAAATTCACAATCCCTTATCCTCTCTTTTTCCAATTTAGGCAAAGTCTGGTATGCATATCTTAATTCAATTCAATTTAAGCCCAAGTTGAGTCGGGCTTAAATGTATTTTACACCCAGGTTAAGCCGTCAACCGGGCCTAATATTGTATGCATCTCAGTTAATTTTGATGCATTTATTTCAATCGACAAAATCCGGTCACACCAGCAATCAGGCAGATTCATTGCACTCCTAATCCTATTAATTAATCCTACTAACTATTAATAGTATGTTATAGTATATTATTAATGAATTAAAATTTAAAAAAATATATATTTATTTTATGTACTCATTTACTTTTTTATTGTTACCCACCATAAAAAAAGTGGAGGGTAACAAACTAAAAGAGGCGTCCCTATATTATGCCTCTTTTAGTTTTTTACCCACCTATATTGATATCCATAAAATTTTGAAAAGTATGATGGGTAATATAGTTAGTAATTATTAAGGCAGAGAAATCTTTAGTCTATTTCACTTTAGGACAAAGGAATATCATAATATTTTTGTATACATAATTTTAAAATAAAAATGGTGGGTGACAAAGAAAAAGTGCGCCAATTTTATATATTATTCTTTTTTTAATTAATTTATTTTGCTTCCGAGCTTACCGGAAGTACCATAAGCTATGTGACCGTTCAAAAGATCTAAAAATTATGTCCCCATTTCAAAGAATCCAAGATAGATATGCGTTTCATACATCAAGGAAACATTTTTTGCTCTGTCTTTTTGTGTGTCGGTGTGTCTATGACTCAGTTTTTGCTTACCAACATATCTTTAAAACTACTCGTCTGATTTTATTTAAATTTGAATGGTAGGTCATAATTAGCCTATTGTTGGTCCCATAAAGGTTTCAATCTTCAGCACCCATTTGTTTCTCTTCCACATGCGGACAAACATACATTTATATCAACATATACATATATATTATATCTATATAATATATAGGTGTATACATTTATACACCTATATCTTTAAAAGTACTTAAGATGATTTTTTATGAAATTTTGCTGGTTTGTCGGAAGAAGCCCGTTTATAGTCCTAGATTAATTTCAACTTTTTGCTAATTTAATTTCAACTGAAATTAGCTAAATTGATACATGTAAAAAATTAAATGTTAACAGATTAAAAAAACCGGGGAAAAAATGAAATACATTTCTTAATAATAGGGTTTAAAAAATGTGTTATATAAGTCGTAAAAATTTATTGATTTTTACGAAATAGGACGCGAAGAAGCTATGAGCTACGCTAATTGGCAAGGAATATTAATTTTAATTAATGGTACTTTTAATAAATGTTAATAATTTAATTATAATTAATTTGCTAGAATGTTTCTTATTTTCAGCTTGATTGGATGACTGAAAGAAGGTTAATTAAGCCCTCCAAAAATTTTGTCGGCAGACGACAGCCACCTACAAAGAACAAACAAAAGTGAAATTAATATAAAGGATTAAAAACACTCATTTCCGAGAAAATATTTCCACTTTATGATGTTTCCAGCTTACCCACGTTACAACTTAGACTGGTTTTACTGTAAACAATATTTTTTTCATAACTATAACACAAGTATAAAATAACTTTTAGATAAATTAAAAGTTTTAAACAAACTTTATTCTAATGCTCCACTTTTACTGTCACTACATTTTTTTTTTTAAATATATAAAACATATTTTTAAACATTCTACACCGTCTTTGTTAAATATTCATGCACATTAGTCTAAAATAAGCTAAGTACACACAAACTTATGCATAGCATCTACATAAAGTCTACAAAAACTGCGATGGGAAAGCACCAAGTTAAAACATCATAATTAAGTGTGATTTCTTTAACATATATCACAGCTGTATGAAAGTTCACAAAGACAGAAGTAAAAAGTTAGTGCTTCTTTAGAAGGTAGTATTAGAGCTTCTCCATCTTAGTCTTAGTTTGTATTCTTTAAGTAATATATAGAGAATGAAATAGTGAGATTCTTGTACTAATGGAAATAAAATGAGGATAGCAAGAAAGAATACAGAACATAACTTATTACGTTCTGAAAATTAGTTCATGTTCTCGAGGGTATTTTTCTAGAATGGAGGTATTGTTAAATTGAAACACATGGAAATAAGAAAATTAGTCTGCCTAGGTAATGTGACACATAGCGCGATGTTATAAAATTAAAATTTAACAATATTCAATGTGCTCAGACAGTTAAAATGAATATGGGAAAATATGTGGGCTACTTTACACTAACTTCTTTACTTAACAAGCCATCCAAATTTCTTAAAGATCGGATTAGTACTTTTAAAGATATAGGTTTAAATTTAAAAAAAATTGTGCGCAAGTAGTTTCAGGTGCAATGGTGAGTTTGCTAAGGCATGATGGATGATGGTTAGCAAAAAAGGTGGACATACTGACACACAGACATAAAACCGAAATGTTCCCTGATGTCTGTAAGTATTTCTCTCTGGGATATTTTGAATTTGTGGAGAAAAAAGAAATTCGTTTATCAGAACTTCCACAATATTCTTGGGAGGAAAATAATAATAAAACATAAATATGTGAAATTATTCATAATATAACCTGACTGTATGAACAACATTTCGTTATCAAGAGTTTGAGAAACTGCACTTCAGTTATTCTTCCCCCGCTATATCATACATTCCAAACACATTTAAACTTACAGCTTGAACTTTTATTTGTCAACGTCAGTAATAGAATTAGCATAGAGATAAACCCTTTTCAAATCCAGGTAATTATTAAAATCAGGTAATTCAAGTGTTCTCTCGTTACTGTTGGTTTTCTCTTCAAAGAAAAGCTTCTCTTTGTTGTTTATATCAAAGGCAAAGGCCTTTTCATTATCCTGGGTAACGTTTTATACAAAAGCAATGTTTCTTGAGTCAACCAAGAGAATAAATAAAACGTATCCTCATTATTTCTTAACGGGTAATTTCCAAAGCGTCTTCAAATAAGTAATTTATGTTATTATATTATATATTTTACTAATATAAAAAGTTCGGTTTATTATATTATGCAGATGTGCATATCAATCTTGAATCCTTAATCATACAGTCACCGGTAAAACTATAATGAAATTGAATTTTTGCAACGAATAAAATTATCACATAATTGAATAAGAAGAAAAATAATTTATTTTATTTGCTTTTTGTTAGCGTGATTTTAAAGAATTTTAAATTTTAATTTTTAAGAATTTTAAAGAAAAGTACTTTGGATAGGGAAATAAGGAAAGGTGAGATATTAAAGAAAGAAAAATCCTTTGAGGCAAATGTGTTTTATGCTGGGACCAATATACCAGGCAGGAGAACTTTAAAAGAATTTAAAGAGGGGTTCCAATTTGCTGAGTTGGAAGTGCAAGGGACATTGGTTTGATGATGAGCCCTCGATCTCGGCTACTGTTCCCAGTTACCACAGCCCTTTTACAAGACTAATTCCGAATTCCTCTAGCCCCAGTCGGAACCTTGTATAACCAGTTTGAGAGAAATCCTGTCTTATGCCTTCCTAATCTATTGAAAACACCTTATGATCTCTAGCTACTAGAAAGAGACCTATGGAAAAGAGCTTTCACAGAACATGCCCTAATCTTTAGTCTTTTATCAAACTCAAAGGCACCACTTTTAATTGCTGATTCTGCAAACGTACTTTCTTTCAGCTGTGTGTGTGTAGATTTCAACAGCTAGTTTTTTGTTTAGATTAAGGAAAAAAATCATCATGAATTGAGAAAATATAACATGTTTTACCAAGTAAGCTAACGAAATGTATATTAAATTTAACTATATCATTTTGTTTCCGAGCATACCGCAGGTAACGGAAGCAATATGATCGTTTTTAAAAATGAAAATTTGTTGTCTCCAATTTCAAAAATTCTAAGACAGAAATCCATTTCAGACATAAGAAAACATTTTTGGTCCGTGTCTGTCTGTCACTCTGTAACTCAATTTTTGCAAACCAACCATAAAAACTACTAGTCCAATTTTAATGAAATTTGGATTGATGGTCATAATTAGCCCATTGTTAGTCCCACATAAGTCTTGAGTTACTGCGCTCATTTGTTTCTCTTACACAAGCGCCAAACATACATTTTAATTACACCTATATCTTCAGTTAACTGTTGTTAAAGTAATTACACCTATATCTTCAACAATTATATCTATATCTTCAAAAATAATTAAGGGGAATTAACGTTGAATATTAATTAATATAAAAATTCCATTTTTGAAAACTGGTCTTATGTACAATTTTTTTTTTTTTTTTCTGTATTCTTCACCTTAGTTGTTTCTATGTGCAAAATTTGGGGAAGATTGAATGACGGAAAGTGGTTCAAAATTGGGGTAATAGGTGTGCGATGAAACTTAAAAAGCAAAGAAATATGACGCCATTTTGTTTTATTATTATTATTTCTGTATTCTTCACCTTAGTTGTTTCTATGTGCAAAATTTGGGGAAGATTGAATGACGGAAAGTGGTTCAAAATTGGAGTAATAGGTGTGCGATGAAACTTACAAAGCAAAGTAATAAAAGACCAGTAAAAATAAACTCAGTTGTTAAAGTTGTTTAACAAGTTGAACAAGTCACAAAGTAAAACCTGTCGTTGAATGGTATATAAAGGATGAAATTTTGTCATCCAGACACATCTGCAATTTATGAGTTCTTATGTTACAATACAATTAGTTTTTCTTAAACATACTTAGTGTCGATTGTTCAGTCAGTCACAACAATTAACTTGCTGGAAATTTTATAATGATTTAATATTTATTTTTAAGTTATAAAGTAATCTAAAAATAATTCTTTCTTACGATTATCAATTTATGACTTAGTGACAATTTAGTTTTGTATTTTTAAGTTATAAATATAAATCAATATTTTATTATAAATCAGTTTTAGACATATTATTCTCAAAGTTTACTTCAACTAAATTTAACCTGATAGAAGGTCACAAATAGCTGAAGAACAGTGTAGAATACACAGCTAGTTTAAATATGTTCATGATGGTAAATCAATATCGAATATTCATATAATTGGACTGATCAGTTTCTATGAGATCTCATATTGTGCCAAGAAATTATTGCAGCTTTTCACATGAAATATAAATAGCAATGCAGTTGCAATGAATCGAGAATAATGATGCCAATCTGCATTCCCTTTGATAATAGCCGACATTCATTATCCTGCAAACTTGAAAACAAAGGGATTACTTTTACCTAAAAGAAAGCAAGATAAAAGGCTCTCTTGGGATATAAGAAATAATAGCTATGGCCAAAGCTCGCCTTTGCAGTAAATTGGGCCCCTAACAGCAGTTTCTACTTCCAAAATAAATATTCGTTTATATATACGTACTCACCGAATCAAGGGGTTGACTAACAAAATTACTTACGTAAACTTATGCCTTATTGGATTTTTTACATTCAAAAACGTAAAATTCCTTTACTAAATAGACTATTTAAAGTATTAATTGACAAAAAAGCAATTATCTGTAACAATTACAGCTATAAGTTACACTTCTGGAGTTACTGCTGTCTTATGTTTATTTAAATTTGTTTTTCATTATTTAACCTTTTAAATCCCAACAATAATCTATGAAGAGTGTTTGGACTTGGAAATAACCGTTGAAGTTGGGTAAAAATTTCGGGAGTATACGAGAAGAAAGAAAAATATTTATTATATTACTAATTCTCACTTATATATATTGCCATTTAATAAACAATTCAAATTATAAAAAAACAGATTTCCTGGTTTGTAGAATGGAAACACCTCGCCAAGTCACACGAGATTAATGTGGACTGGAGCTTACCGGACATTACTATATGGCGGAAGAAACTGTGTGACCTTACAAAATGCGTGTCCGAAAAATGGCTAGAGGAGTGCAGGTACAAGGCGCGAAGGTCTTCAAGTATATGCTACAAGAGTTTAAACTACGATGAAGCTAGTGGATCATATTTAAATGATGAAAACAGTGTAGAATTCATGAGCACCATCTTTAGAGCAAGAACAGGACTCCTGGACCTCAACGATAAGCCCTGGAAGCATGGTACCGACAAGCACTGCACTATGTGTCAAAATGGCAATACAGAAAATATATTTCACTTTATAGGCTCGTGTCCAATGTTACGCGCAATTAGATTAAAATACTACGGCGTTGATACCATGGAAACGCAGGAAATAATATTACAACTTAATGGAAAAAACTATAAAACACTATTTAGTTATATTAAAAATTCAATGAGGTATCGACAAGTAATACTTGGAAAAGTTGTAAATAAATAATATATTTATTAATATAGTATATACGTAATATTTAATATAATTTAATTTAATATGTAATTTTAATATAAAATATAAAATATATTTTTATATTAAAATTGTTTATAATTATTTATAAATAACTAGCTGGATACCCGTGCTTCGCTACGGAGTGTTTTTAAATTTG
>KZ651995.1:174400-185518 GCA_001010745.2 Gerris buenoi | reverse complement strand
GTTTTTTTTGGTAATGATTTAACCTTAAAATGCATTTATTGTTTTTGAAGATTACGGAAAAATAGTTTCTTGTAGTTAGTTTACATGTGGAGGGCGATAAAATAGTGTACGCACCACGAGCAGTAAGTGCTATGACAGGCCTGGGGGCGTTAAACGCACTCCTGCATACGCAGTCGTGGTTTCAAACTTCGCCCTCGGCCTGTAATAACACCCTTACTGCTCTAGGTACGTAAATTGCTATAACTGCATTAAAAGCTAACAAAGGATGATAAGATATATTATCCAATTTAGACATTATTAGTGTAATTTTGTAAACATCATCAGTGTAAACAAATCATTTTAGNTTCAATCAAATTTCCGGGCTATTACTTTAGTTTCTCTTTCTTTACAACAATATATACTGATAATAAACAGCTTGGCTTTCCGGTGGAATCCGCGTCACGAAGGGAATGAAGTCCCCGACGAAGGGACTGAACCAAGCTGTTTATTACGAGTCTACCTGTTGAAGCCTAAAAATTAATATATACTGATGCCTGTATGTATATGAGAAAGTAAAGAATAAATAATCTCCATTCTAGACGGGATTCGAACAGGATTACCTTGAAAAATATTCGAACACTGTCTCCAAACAAGTTTATGGACGTTCAAACCACTGAGTTTGCACAAAAAAAATTTCGAACATGATCGATCTGCTTCAAAATGTTTGCGCAAACACTCAAACAGCCTCATACACCATCAAAATGTTTGCGCAAAACTTTCAGTCTCGACGGATTGTCTTCAAAATGTTTGCGCAAACAGTCAAAAATCGGTCAAACAACCACATACACGGTCAAAATGTTTGCGCAAACATGATGTTTATTTTGACCGTGTATAGGGGCCTTTAAGGACTGATTTTTCTGCCAAGTTTCAACTCTCTAGGTTAAATAACTTGGGCGCTACGATGATAACACACATTCATACACACATAAAGACGTCGTGCTAAAAAAGCACTCAAGAGGTCTTATTACGCCCACAACGGACAATTCAGTTGAAATCTCGAAAAATAAATGTTTTTTAAAAACAATACTTTTTCTACCATACCTCGGTGACGAAAACTAAAAACAAAAAAATATAATTGATCAATCAATAATGGCATCATAATCAAAGAGAAACAGTTGAGTGTAATATATCTCTACTGTATTTTCAATCTGATCCGCATTGATTTATATACAGGCTCCAAAAAACATAACACAATTATCCATGGGAACAATGAATAACAGATTTGAAATAATAATTAACCTAANGCTAGTAGTTCTCAGCGTCAGCAGTTAGCTTTCCAATTTGTTAATAATCAATATTAACTGCCGTTTTTTTTTGTTTTTTTTGGTAATGATTTAACCTTAAAATGCATTTATTGTTTTTGAAGATTACGGAAAAATAGTTTCTTGTAGTTAGTTTACATGTGGAGGGCGATAAAATAGTGTACGCACCACGAGCAGTAAGTGCTATGACAGGCCTGGGGGCGTTAAACGCACTCCTGCATACGCAGTCGTGGTTTCAAACTTCGCCCTCGGCCTGTAATAACACCCTTACTGCTCTAGGTACGTAAATTGCTATAACTGCATTAAAAGCTAACAAAGGATGATAAGATATATTATCCAATTTAGACATTATTAGTGTAATTTTGTAAACATCATCAGTGTAAACAAATCATTTTAGCGAATTTTCGAAGAAAAAGCTATTGCAATGGCTTCAAAATTTAGCTAATGAAAATTTTTTTCATGGAAATAATTTCAGACCATTCTGAATCGATTCCTAAAATTTAAAACTTTCTTTTATGTATGCATGTATATACATGTATGTATATGTGTATGTATGTATGTATGTATCTATGTATGTGTATATATATGTGCACTTAAAAATGTCAAAGAAATTTTAAAATGTCAATAATATCAAAAGAAAGGATGAGTTCGCTGGCCAGAATTTTTGGAGTTCATTTAGGGATCAAAAATAGCTTAAAATCTTTTTTTTTTCCATTTCACTCCCCTTTTATATAAAAATATGACAAAAGTGTACATAACAACAATTACTGTTCTCTTAAAGAGCTTTCCAACGATGTGCATCTTGAAGGGTAAATACTATTTTGACTGTTTTATACGATCCGAGCTGATCTAAATATTAATTGCAATCAGCATATCTAAATTGGATTCTTGAACGGCATTTCACGTTTGCAATAGCTGGCATTGTCTGAGAGCTCATTATTCAATATACACTGACACTGATCTTCAGTTAACTCAGAGGGTTTGCTTCGTAATAGATGTTGACTGTGTAAGAGGAGAGGGTAACACCATTTAACAATCTTATTTCTTAATAATTTTGAACTTTAAATAATTATTATTTGTCTTATAACTAGTGTTCTCTAATAGATATAATTAAATTAAAAATTTAAATGAGAAGAAATATTTAAATTATGGCTGGCCTTGGTGTTTATGAGTGGAAGTACTTTATTTATTATGCCTCTTATGATAAGTGAGAAAATTAGAACCTATTAGAGACTAAAGCTATTTCTCTCTAAAGCTATTCATATGTCAATGAATATTTATAAACTTCTCTTAAAGAAGTTGCAACGCAAAGGC
The DNA here is from genome assembly GCA_001010745.2 of Gerris buenoi. NCBI lineage: Eukaryota > Metazoa > Arthropoda > Insecta > Hemiptera > Gerridae > Gerris > Gerris buenoi. The sequence goes on along the minus strand of KZ651995.1, from coordinate 182,903 downwards.
TAAAAACTTTATTTTGATCTCAATCGAAAAATACCAGTCAAGCACCATGACTTAATGAGTGAATTTTCAAAGAAATCTGCGTATTATTGTCTTATAATAATATAGGAAATTTTTGTTTTAGAATTTGGATGGGTGAAAAACAATTTAGTACACAGGGGACCGGGGTTCAGACGTCAAAATAGTATTTCCCCTTCAAGATGCACATCATTGGAAGGCTATTTAAGAGTACAGTAATTGTTGTTATGCACACTTTTGTCATATTTTTATGTAAGAGGGGGGTAACATGGAAAAAACACGTTTTTATACTATTATTGACCCAAGTTGTCAATATTTGACCCCTAAATGGACTGATTATATTTTGTTTTGAATTTAATATGTTAATTATCTAATTGGCAATTGGCTACATATTAATTATCAGTATAAATCCCTAAAAGTAAAAGTACTTTAATCTACGCATTAAATTTTATTCTGGTTCGATTAATTAATTGGATTTATATGCCTAATTTAGTTTGTGTTGCTTCCTTTATCTTTTATTTATTAAATAAGAACAATTACAACTGTGGCAGAATAATTCATTTTGTTCTAATTATCACAATACATACAAAAATGGCTCAGGAATAACTTATTCAGGAAAAAATAAATCAAAATGTTGAGTTGTAGGGTTCAATAAAAGTGCTTTTCATACATGAAAAACCTTAATATATATTAAGGTAATATAATGTATTTATTTTAATCTATNCTTGAAGGGTAAATACTATTTTGACTTTTGTACTCTGAACCCGTGTGTATCCAAATTTTTTTTTTCTCCCATACAAATTCTAAACCACATTATTCTATATTATTATTAGCCAATAACACGCAGATTTCTTTGAAAATTCGCTCATTAAGTCATGGTGCATGACTGGACTTTTAATATTTATAAATGCTTTATTTTCTCGTGATAATTAGGTATATATTATAATCGCAAATCCTTATTTATATAAGATATGTATCTAAAACATTTAATGCTGATATAGTTTCATTTTAGGGGGAAAAAAGTTTAAGTATTGAAACATTTTTAAGTAAGTTGGTACTAGTTTCTTTGTTAAAACGAATTTTATATAACGACAAAAGTTAGGGTAAAATTAATTTTATTGAATTCTTTAAGTTAAAATTTAATTAAAAAGTTTCTACTTAGTGGAAACGGACTTATATTCAGATACAATTTTCAGCTCTATAATTATGTCTATCAGCTAATAATAGCAGAGTCAAAATGTCAATGTTTATTAGAATGCCCTTCATTACTGGAGTGAAGAATAATTAGCTCCTAAACGTTAATGCCACATGTTCTGAATAATCAATTCATATGCCACATGACCTTAGAGATATTTTCCTATTCCTAAATGTCGTAAAAACTCTCATAAGTAATAAGGTTGATTAATTAATAGTTCTTAATTTAGAATCTATATACATATATAAAAGTCAACGTATGTAAGTATGTTTGCTCTTTATAAAAATCTACAGTTTTAGTCTGATCTCGATAAAAATTTGTTCACTTGACCTTCAAAGCAAGGAAAAAAATAAGGTCTACATGAATTTTCGAAATTTTAATATTGGTACACAGAGGTACGGGGTACAAGTAATGAATACGGGGTCAAAGTAATGAATATCCTTCATGATGCATATCGTTGAAAAGCTCTTTAAGAGTACAGAAATTGTTGTTATGTACAGTTTCGTCATATTTTCATTTAGGAGGGGGGTAAAATGAAAAATATAGCTCTATCTTATATAAAAAAAGAGTGTCTGTGTGAGAGTATGTATATGTCTTTTATACAAATCTACAGTTTTATCCCAATTTGATAATACATATTTACACACTTTTCCTTCAAAAAAGGAGTAGGTCACTGCCTACATGAGATTACGAAATTAAAATTTTGGTACACAGGGGTACGGGGTACAAATGTCAAATTAATAGACACCCTTCATGCTTCATATCGTTGAAAAGCTCTTTAAGAGAAAAGTAATTGTTTTTATGTTCAGTTTTTTAATATTTTTATTAAGGAGGGGTTTAAAATGGAAATTTATGTCTATAATATATTGTATATAAAAAATCAACGTACGCGTGTGTGTGTATTTTCTTTATAAAAATCTACAGTTTTAGTCCAATCTCGATGAAAATGTGCTCACTTGGCCTTCAAAGAAAGGGGAAGGTCATTGCCTACCTAAATTTTTGAAATTTAAATTTTGGTATAAAAGGGTATTTAAATTTTGGGTTACGGGGTACAAGTAATGAATACGGGGTCAAAGAAATGAATATACCCTTTATTATGCATACCGTTGAAAAGTTGTTGCAATGTACAGTTTTGTTATATTTTCAATTAGGAGGGGGGTAAATTTAAGATATTTGCAAATTATCCAAGAGGAGAGGGAAATAAGTGGGAGGGATAGAATCTAGATATTATCGCATAGTAAAATAATTTTAATGTTTCTCGACGGTAGTTTATGATCTTATCAAATTTAAATAACACTCCGTAGCGAAGCACGGGTATCCTGCTAGTATTTAATAAATACTATTTTCAACCTCATTATTTTAGTCCTAAACGCTGGAAAATTAATTAGAAATGTCAGTAACAGTAACGTTAAATTACTACTGAAAATCTTTCGTTTAATCCATAAAATGTGAAAATTAATTCAGAAAATAAGCAACAATTATTAAAAATGAATTTATAGTCCAGTCACCAGCGGGAAAAAAATGCAAAACCTCTAAATTTTGGGAATCAACACCGATTTTCATAAACGTTTAGATTTTGAGTTCTACCTACCCTCTATTTCAAAATCTACCCTGTGCCGAAGCGGGCATTTGCCCTAGGGGTGAAAGCCACCCCTTTATAGGGGTTGAAAATTTTCATAATTAAAATAAACTATGAGCTCGATAGATCGACCCATTCTAAGCAACTTTTTAACTTTTAAAGTTTTTATGTAAAGTTGATACTTTCCAAGTTATTAAGGATTGAAACTGTGCATTTTTCAATGAAAAAACATGTTTTATAGCTGTTTTCCACGAATAACTTAAAAAGTTTTCATTTTATCAAAAAAATGAATAAGATCAAAAATGTAGCTAATAAAAAAACAAAGATATATGTTTTTTAAAAACGTCTATAAACCTAATACGAACTGAGTTATTACTTGATGAATGACGGTTATTTTTCGAGAAACCCAAAATTGAATTACTTCAACCTTGAATAACTTGAAAATGGTGGAGTTTTTGGGGAAAACTCAAAGGACAATTTTTAAAGAACATAAAAAACCCTTTCTAATGAGCTCTTATAACAATGAATGAATTATAACAAAAAACTAATGAATTATAACAAAAATAAAGTCAATACATTTGTTTTGTTTTGAAAAATTTAACAATAAGACCCTCGCCATTACCACCTTAATTAAAATTAATCTAAACCCATTTGCAATTAACTTCATTTAGGTGTTATTGATATGATCCAAGTGATTTGGACCTGTTTTGAATGCTTATTTTAGGAAAAATAATTGATTAAAGGGAAAATTGCATTTTTGTAATTTTAAAAAATAAATCATTTTTTCCTAAATATACTAAAAACTATTCATGATATGGAAAAATGTTTCGAATATTAATTGTAGGGGCTTTCTTAATGAAAATATTGTTGTTGTTTTTAACTTTGTATAAAAAAAATTGAATGAGATATGGTGGTTCAAAGTTTGCATTCACGTACTATATAAAACTGCAATTTTCCCTGTAATCAATTATTTTTCCTAAAATAAGCATTCAAAACAGGTCAAATCACTTAGATTATATCAATAACACATAAATGAAGTTAATTGCAAATGGGTTTTGATTAATTTTAATTAGGGTGGTAATGGCGAGGGTCTTAATGTTAAATTTTTCAAAACAAAACAAATGTATTGACTTTATTTTTGTTATAATTCAATCAATTCTTATGCAAAAAATTGTTATAAGAGCTCATTAGAAAGGATTTTTTATGTTATTTAAAAATGGTCCTTTGAGTTTTCCCCAAAAACCTCACCATTTTCAAGTTATTTAAGGTTGAAAGTTTTCAATTTCGGGTTTCTCGAAAAATAACCGTCATTCAATGAGCAATAACTCAGTTCGTATTGGGTGTACAGCTGTTTTTAAAAAAATGAATCTCTTTGTTTTTTTATTAGCTACATTTTTGATCTTATTCATTATTTTGATAAAATGAAAACTTTTTAAGTTATTCGTGGAAAACAGTTAAAAAAACATGCGTTTTTTCATCGAAAAATGCAGTTTCAATCCTTAATAACTTGGAAATTATCAACTTTAAAAAGAACTTTATTGAACAAAAGTTGCTTAGAATGGGTCAATCTATCGAGCTCATAGTTTATTTTAATTATGAAATTTTTTAACCCCTATAAGGGGGTGGCTTTCGGCACAGGGTAGATTTTGAAGAAGGTTATAAATACTACCTACATCCAAAGTTTCAAGAAAATCGACGTTGATTCTCAAAATTTAGACCTAAAACGGCTGGTGACTGGACTATTATTTAATTTGGTCATGAAGTCGCTAATCTTAAAACCATTCTCCAGAAGTAGTTCTTTTTTTACAGATTCTCCTTTAGTATTTTTTAATCATAATTTTTTTTTTGTTTTTGTTACCTGTAGTAAAAAAATATTGTTCAATGAACATTAAATTAAAATTTTTAAAAACTGTTTAACAGAGGTAATAAAGTTATCGATTGTAGGTTTAATTATGCATACTAAGGAGTAACAAGGGAAGCTTGGCAAACGTCAGAATAACTTATGAAATTATCAAAATTACAGTTTCCTTCATTGAAGATTTAATCGTTGTTGATGATTAGGTATAGGTATAGATATTCATTCTAGTACAACAAACTTGTCTTTATATTTATAAATTCCTTTCCAATTTAAAGCTGCTTGTAAACTCTTATTTATATTGCAAGAAAATTGGAGTAAAAGGATCAGGAGAGCATTATTTTGTAATAGATGGAATTGAACTGACCCACCGGTATTTCCCAATTGGCCTTAGTTCGATATCCTCTTTTCTGTTCAATACTAATTCCTTCTCTTAGTCGACTATAATAAAGTCCATCCTTTAAAATTCCTGAAATACCTACATTATTCGCCGCTAAACGAATATGTATTGCTGATATGACTAGAATGCCTTTGCTCCATTCTTCCCCCTAGCAATAAGTAATTGAACAGAGAATATTTGCAATTGAGTATTGAAATATATGAATATGATTTACTCTCATGTCCTAGAGGACATGAGAGTGCGACAGCTCCTCCATACACTCTTACTGTATTTATTTAAAAGAACTTTTCTTTGTTGTATATGGATTATTATTTGTGCAAATTTATATGATTGGGGTTATCTTCAACGCTTCAGTCATAAATAAATTACTATTGTCATCTCTAACATTTGTTGCAATAACGTTTGGATATTAAGATTATTTTAAAGGATTTTGGCTTGAATGCATTAAGAGTGTAAAGACACTCATAAATGTGTTGTATCAGAGCATTTAGTTTATAGTTTTTGTGTAGCATCACTAAAACTTATTTAATTTTGTTATGCAAAAAGGTCCGAAATATTGATATGCTATAACGTTTCTACAATTTCTAGACCTATTTTCATATACTGTGAGACGTATTATTGTCAATTCATTTCAAACGCCAAAAAATATTTTTCCTTTACTTGAGCGTTAGCATTATTGATCAATGCCTCTTAAGGCCCCCATACACAGGTCAAACATTTTGCGCAAACATTATGTTTGTGCAAACATTTTGACCATGTATGGGGCTGCTTGATGTTTGCGCAAACATGATTTTTTAACTAAATTTCTCCGACATCAGGTTTGTGCAAACATTTTGACCATGTATGGGGCTGCTTGATGTTTGCGCAAACATGATTTTTTAACTAAATTTCCCCGACATCAGGTTTGCGCAAACATTTTGCGCAATCTGTTGCACAAAATGTTTGATCGTGTATGGGGGCCTTTACAGAGTTCAAAATTAATAAATAAACTGTGGTCTCCATTTATTTTCAAAAATGTTCATAAAATTGTTAGGCGTTATTTTTTATCATGTTTTGAGATTAATTTTATGTTCAAAGAACCGAGAGCCCGAAAATAAGAATTTTGAGAAATGAGAGTTCTCCAAATTTTAAAAATCTACCTAAAACTTGAAAGGTTCAGTAAACATTAAATGAACTAGTATCATTTTGAAAATTCATTGAAGAAAATTTGGCTTGCTTGATTCGAAGAAGCAAGGTCGTTACAGTCGATTATGTTTTATAACAGACGCTGTTTTATGCAATGCAACGTTAATGGTTTATTATTGAAATTAGAACTGCGACTTTAAAAGGCGTCGTTGTTGGTGATAAAGCAATAGCATTATGTATGTGTAGAAATGTTTTTAACCAAGTAACAAGCACAATAATGCATAATGTATGTACTGGAAACAATATGTTATTTTCACAAAACCCTTGGTTATAAGCTCAGGTTAACTGCAAACGTGCAAAATCAATGACAATAGTTCTTCATTATACATTTTAAACTGGTCAAACCATTTTTGCATAAGAAAAGCGTTTCACAAATAACCTAGCATATTAAAATACATACTTAAAAAAAGAGATAATCTGAAATCATAATATGCATAGAAACAATGTTCAGAATGGAAAGTCGCCATTCTGATCCAAGACACATCTAGATATCCTACTACATTTCCTTATAGCCCAGTCACTTTAAGACTCTTGCCGTCTCACCCTGCTGTCACACATTTCCGCGGTCTTCTTCCGTTTACTTGCAAATGATTTTTCATGTGTTGGCACTAGAGACCTCAAAGAACTTCTAAAGAGTTTTTGTGCCGGTGATAGACCATCGACTTTAGGAGTATTTCTCCACTCGAGTAGACCTGCACTGTAATAATCTTCATCTAACGTCCCATCTTTTGTATTTTTTAAAATTAAGTGTTTTATGGCTTTTACCGCTGCTTCTGCACGGTCGTTGCTCTGAGGGTAATTTGGACTCGACGGTGAATGTGAGACATTCCAGGTTTGAAGGAATCGTTTGAATTCCGACGCGCTGTATTGAGGCCCATTGTCGGTTCTAATTCTTACTGGTACTCCCGTGTCTGCAAATATTTTCCTTAAGCAAGAGATTATTTTCTCTGCCGTTGGGTCTCGTTGCCCAAACTGACATACTATGGGCCACCCTGACAACCGGTCGACATATACCATATATTTGTTGCCTCCTGCTGTGAATAAGTCAGCCGAAACATCTTCGAAAGGTCTGCTTGGTATCGGCTCACATAGTAATGGTTCTCTTCCTAACGACGGTCTAGCTCGTTGACATGCTTTACAACCTTCTATCATATTAGTAATATCACTATTTATACCAGGCCAATAGACTGTTTGCCTGGCACGACGTTTCGTTCTTACAATTCCTTGGTGTGCATCATGCAAACGTTCTAACACTGTCTTGCGAGCGCATTTAGGAACCACAATCTGACCGCCTTTGATTACTAAGCCGTCATCATAGCTTAGCATGTCTCTGAAGCGCCAAAACACCATCAGCTTAGGATCCATAGTACCCCGGTTTTTGGGGAAACCTTCTTTAATTGTCTTAATTAGCAGTTGGTAATATATCCTCGTCCTGTTTTGCTGACTCTTGCAACCGTCTGAGGAAGGGGTCCTTTAGGAGGTTTTCTGAATTTTTATTCACCTCTCTGATTTCTGCCACTTGCTGAGAGATTAGGGAACTCACTTGAACTGTCGCGTCTTCACCAATTAAGTCGATTAGAATTTCACTGCTTGAAATTATAATAAATAATTAGTAGTTATAATAATTCTAACTTCAGTGTAACTTGGTATTTCTGAAATGTATATTAAAAAGATTGTTTTTATTTGTATTTTTTTTTTTTTTTTTGGATAAAAATTGAAATTGAAATTTTATTAAATCATCTTTTTTTATAGATATGAAAAACTCATACCTTTTCAATTGTTTGAAAATGCTGAGACAAGGCTTAATTATAGGGTTGTATTTCGGTATGACGCATCCCTGGGGCACTTAAAAAAGTACCACCCTTTGTCTCTATCTCTCTTTTTGGTAACTAAAAGTTTCATTCATTCGGTCTTTATAAATAATAACACAATGAGAAGAGCCTATGTTCAATTTTAATCCATCATTTAGCGAAGAAACGACTAAAAATTCCTTTTATTTCAATTTCTCTAACAATTTTTAACATGTTATGTAAAATGTTACAATTTAATTTCTAGAATAAATGAATAGATTAATACGAGTACGTTCATTTCAATATTTAATGTCATAAGGTAAGAAACATTAATAAAATCAATAAAGCAATATTAAAATATAAAATATAAAAATATAAAATATAAAAAGCAATATAAAAAAATAAGCAATATTATTTTTTACATGATTTTTTTTTTTTTTTTTTTTTTTTTTTTTTTTTTTTTTTTTTTTTTTTTTTTTTTTTT